>JAWNPV010000585.1:0-17201 GCA_035078785.1 Collessia kirishimana
GTCTAATGGTCTTTAGAAAAGCCTGGCGGCAGGCTAAAGCATTGGTAACTCATTGGTATCAATTGATATTTTCTTGTGAATTTTGCTCAGTGTAGTCAACATCATTAGTTTGGCGAATTTGCATGACTTTTGTGACCTGCGGCGGACACAGCCAGCCAACCAGCCAGCCAGTTAGTCAGTCAGTCAGTCGCCTGTCGCCTGGTAGACAGATGACGTAGGACACAGGACAGCCGGCGGCACGTGCTTGGCCCAGTAGGCCCAACTGTCATTAGACCAGAAACCGTCCAGTCATTCCCGGTCGCTCGCTGAAGCGCTGCAACTGGGTAACTGGTAACTGCCCAGTGGTGGCGCATCAAACATTGTCGATTCGTTAACCATCAACAGGGAAATGCAACTGCATTCAATTCAATTCAATTCAGTTGATCCATCTGCGCCTTTTGACTTCTTGACACTGCGGACTGAGGACACTTCATCCGCCTCTCGTAAAGGCTTCGATGCTCTGCTAATTAGCTGGGCTTCGTCTGCTGCTGCTGTTGCTGCTGCAGAAAAATTTGCAAACCGCCGCCGGCAGCCCAGCGGTCGACTGCAACCCTTTTTCATCGTTGCAATGGAAAATTTGTTTATCATTAACAGATTTCGTTTCTACGCCGGCTCAACTCAGTTCAGCTCAACGAAAATGTAAATGAAAATGAATTATAATTATGGCGATGATGATGCTGATGGTGCTACCCCCTTGGTAGCCCTGTATTTTTGGTGCTACGCATTGCGGGGGGACCTAAGAGAGAGAGATAGAGGGAGAGGGAACGATGCTTGCCACACGCGGTGTCTGAGCTGCTTTTGTTTGCATAATATTTGGCAATCATGGCAACACGCTCACTGACAGCCTGCGCCTAAGCCGGCTTAACTGTACGTGTGTGTCTGTGTGTGTCTGTGTGTGTGTGTGGGGGAATCCCAAAATGCCTGTTTTGGAGTTTGCAGCTTGCGGACTTTTGGCGAAAGTTGCCCGATGCCCGCGGGGCCAGAAAAAACAAAACAAAAAACCCAGAAAATTAAATCAAATAAATTGCAGAGCAAATTGAAAGAGGCGGGTTAAGGTAAAAGGCAAGGAACAGTCAGGAACAGTGAGGAACAGTCACAGGGCAGGGCAGACACGACGAAGCCCTTCATTTCCGTTTCTTTTTCTTTTTCTTTGGCTCTTTGGTTTTTTGGATTTGCCTGCGACTCTGCCAGCGGCCTGTTTTGTCAATCAAAAGGTGTTTTGTGCTCTGCTATGCTGTGCTGGGCTGTGTGGCATCTGGCAAGATCTGGCGAAAAATCTTTAAAGCTGATCCGCAGTATTCGATTGTTGGAAATTTGCCTTCCAGCCACTTCCTCTGCGGCCAGCTGTTTGATTAACTGCATTCAAAAAAATCATTTGCATAATTTTTCTAACGACACATCCCGTTGCCGTTCCCGTTCCCGTTGCCGTTGCCGTTGCCGATCCATGAGGTGCTGTCAGCTGTGACCAGTCACTTGGCCATTTGGTTATTTATCGCATTTACCAGCGATTAATTAAACATTTTTTTATTGATTAACCAACTGACAGGGACCCTTAAAGGGTTAGAGAAACCTCAAGATGCAACCCCGTGGGCATTAGGAAATTGGTTGAACGATGCGGGTGAGCACAGCTGGCATCACAGTGACACGGCAACCTGCAGGGACTGTCGAAGGACAAAATATAATAAAAATAATTCAATTAACGCGGGCATTCATGGTGAGCTCGCCAGCTCGCCAGCTCACCAGCTCGTCAGCTCGGTCAGAGCCTAAATGGACTACAAATTAGAGTCACAACCCAACGGCTGATATGTGTGACCCGATGACAGGTAGTTGGTAAGGTAACTGCAGGTAACAACCTGTCGGCTGCCAGGGATTAAGCGGGTCATTCAGTGTGGCTGTTGCTGTTGCTGTTGCAGGTTTTTTTTTTACCCCAGAAGCATCGCCCGTGACACACACTCAAGTCGAATTACCTGGCAGAAAGATGAGGGCGTCAACGTGTTAACAAGTGTTGTGTCAGCAGCCACAGAGGTACGAAGAGAGAGAGAGAGAGAGCCTGTCATCGCACGAGCCAAGACCACAATGCAGCTGTCAATGAGTCCGCAAGATGCTGTCCAGCTTGACTGGCATTTTACCTGCTGTTTTTGTTGTTGAAGGAAACCCGGCTAAAGCAAAGCCAATTGGTTAGTCAAGCAACAGGATCTGGTTGATCTCATTCGGGCAGCTCAATCATCTAGAAAACTCCTTATGAATGGAATCCTTCCCGCTCGTTTACCATAAGCCCAGTAAAAACTTTTCCTCTTGTTTTCAGTGCAAAATTTTTTCTTTATTCAATAAATAAATTAGAAAAAAAAATTCCCTTAATCTAAGCATAAATAATTAATTAATATAAAGAGAAAAAAAATTCTTTAAACAAAAACAGTAGAGAGAAAAAAAAATTATCTTAGCCGAGAGGATATTTACAAAAAAAAAAAAAAAATAGAAAAAAAAATATTTCCGTTTACTTAGGAACTAGTTAAGCGTCATGGTTAAGCATTTTCCCCCCCTTAGTGATCAGCGTTAGCTTGTCTTTCTCCATCTCCATTTCCATCTCTCTTTTTCTCTTCATCTTTATCTCCATCTGCATCTCTCTCCAGCCATCTAGACATAAATGGATGAGGGCAGGGCGAGACCCACCTCAAAGTAGTTGCGAGCATCCACCTTGTAGCGTTTCAGGGGCGACGTTGCTGCTGGCTGCAGTTCCTGTTCGCGCCCTCGCTTCGTTGGCCTTACGGGTGTCTCCAGGCAGAAGGTATCGTTATGTGTTGCCACCACTGTGGCGGCCTGCGGTGTGGCCATCTGTAGGAGCAGGCTACGCGGTAGCGGCAACATTGACGAAACCGGCTCAGGGGTAACTGGTATGGGCAGCAGGCTGAAGCTTAGATCACTGGCTGGATCATCGCCGGGCGCATACGATGGCGACAATGTTGCCGCCGATTCGGTTTCCAGCTGCTGCTGTTGCTGTTGCTGTTGCTGCTGCTGCTGATGCTGCTGCTGCTTGACCAGGGTGCGGCGACGCAGATTGAACGACTTCTTCTTGGGCTTCTTCTTTGTGGTGGCATCCGCCTTGCAGGCCGAATCCAGTATGGCATCGATCAACTTGTCCAGCGTCTGGTCACCCATGTGGGTTGACGACTGCGGCGTGGTTGATACCACAGGGGGCTGCTGCACGGGCTGCTCTTCGAGGGTGGCCACCAGGTCCGCCTCTAGGCGACGTTTCTTAAGCTTCAAGCCAGCGCCAGCGCCAGCCATGTAGCGCGGCTGCTCCAAGAACGGATCCAACGGCAACAGGCCACGCAAGGCCAAATGCTGACCACTGGGCAGGGCAGGAGCTGCCCCACCCGGTGAATATTCCTCCGCATAGCGAGGCAATGTGGCGGCATAGGTGACAGCCTGGCCGGTCACCGCTATGGATGACCGTCGGCCCAGTCGTGGGGTTGAGGAGCGCGAAATGGCCTCGGGCGTCACATTGCGAATGTCGCTGAGCGGGGCCAGGACCAAAGGGCTGTTCCGCAGCCTGCTCAAAGGCATGGGCGTCGAGGTATAACCCACACTGGGCACATTCTCCTTGTTGGCTATGGTAGCCCGACGCTGATGGCGCTGACGTCGCTGGACTCTGCCGCCTATAGCGCCTGGGGAATGTGGTGTTGGCAGCTCGTTCAGTCGTTGCGCCGAGGCCGTCCACTTGAGCATGCTGTGATGTGTGGCTGGTTAGAGCAACAGAATCGAATACGATATTTCCGGACTCACGTTCGCTGGCAAACTGACTCCGCTCGGCCGCTCCGATGACGTTTTATACCAAAGCCAGGCGGCCACACGTCCCTGTTGCCTGCCCTAAGGGTTGTTGAGCATTGCGCAAGCGCACCCTCTGCCTTAGCCTAAGGACACGGCCTCTCCGCTCTCTTCCTCGCCAGCTCTCTAGCTCACTAGCTCTCTTACTGTTTTACTATTTCGCT
Organism: Collessia kirishimana; assembly: GCA_035078785.1. Taxonomy (NCBI): domain Eukaryota; kingdom Metazoa; phylum Arthropoda; class Insecta; order Diptera; family Drosophilidae; genus Collessia; species Collessia kirishimana. The sequence continues at coordinate 4,029 of JAWNPV010000585.1, forward strand.
CAGCTGGTCAACCTTTCGTTTGCTCTTTGGTCCTCTGTAATGCATGGAGCTGTTATTCCCAGAGCTCTAATAGAAACCTCCCCCAGGCCAGGCCAGGCCAGGCGCGCCTGTTTCCTGGCTCAGTGCTTTCTTTCCCACGAAGTCTAGATCTCAATCGACCACTTTTGTCCCTCAAGGAAGTAGTTCTCTCCTCAGTTTTTGCTGTTTTTTGGTTGGCTTCCCCTCTGGTCCTTCCCCTTTTCGGAGAAGGACCAAGCAACAGGCTCTGTTGACACTTGCCGGCCGACCGGCCGAAGGGGGAAACGTTAATTACCCAACCTGCGCACAACTTCCTGCCCCTGATATGACCACTGATATCAGCATTAATTGCGATCTTTAGCGACTAACAAAAAACGAAGTTTTTAATTGAAAATGTTGCCACTTCCGCAGGAAACATTTGAAAAACATTAGGAAAAACACGCTAAGCGGGTGACACAGACACACACAGGGGGGTGCAGACTGTGGATAACTGCCATCTAACACCAGACCAAGGCTGTTGACTTGAGAGGACCCAGCAAGACCAGTTGGGAAGCACCAATGCCACATCAAGCAGTGATCTGTAGGGTTTGTAGACCTACAAGCCACTCACTGGTTTACTGGGGAAGCCTGCTATGGGCAGATAATTCATTGCAGATCTCTGTTAGTCAACCAATGAACTCATTGCCATTTAGGCCAGAGGAGACGATAGCAACACCAGATAGCTGCTGCTGAAAGACTGTTAAGTAGAAAGTCGTTTGCTTTTCTTTGTTAAACCTTCTCAGCAGTAAAGTCCAGTGATCTGCAGTGAATGGCTTAGAGCTACGTCTCGTTGCTTTCCCACAATCAAATCGCTTGATTCTCCTGCAACTATTCACTGATTGCTCAAAGCCAAAGATTTATGCGCTTGAAATGGGTTTAATGAAGTTGCCATTTGCCCTACATCGTGTCCCCTGTTGCTGTCCCTAAACCCTTCCCTGCGCGCCCATCAAGTTCACTTATGCAAAACGCAAACAAAGCCGCGCGACAAACATTTGTTACACTTTTCCACTCGCCGTGTTGTTTTCCTTTCTCTTCTTTCTCTATTTTTTTTTTCTGTTTTTTGTTTTACAAATCAAATATCGATAAATTTCGCATACAATGCAGAGCGAAGCGCATTAATCAAACAGCAAACAATACAAGGAAAAAGGAAATCAAAAGGGCTGCCCTGGTCAGGCCGCGGGGTATGCAAAAGGAGAAACGTCGAAAGGCACGACACAGAGAGAGAGAGAGAAAAAATGCCGCCAGCTAAGTAGCGCCAAAGTGGCAGGACATTAGCCACAGGCCATTGAGCATAAATGCAAATCCAGGACAGAAGGACACAGGAGGATAGTACAAGCGGGGTATCAGTGGAGTACAAGGCTGGGGTATCGCGAAACACTCGCTGGCGAACAAAAAAGTGAAAGTCAAGTGACACTTAATGACGCGCTCGCGCACTTAACCACAAAGGAGCGAGCTGGCAAGTAGGCGATCCAACGAGAGGCAGCAAGGAAGCGGGAGAGCGAATGTGATCGTCAATCGTTGAATGCTGTAGAGACGAATCCTTCATCGTTCTGCATTCTGCGTTAATTAAGCATGAAATTGTCGCACACAAAAAACCCAAAAGAATGTAAATTGATTTCGAGTGGTTTTCTCGGTTGGTATTTTGGGCAGAAAACCACAAAAAAAACACACAAAAAACTTTACAGTTTATGGTAATTACTTGGGCAAACAGACGATCAGGACATGGCAACCGGGCCACGCCAAATTGCCAATGAAATTAATCAACAGGACTTAAGGGTGCGCCGCCGTCGCCAGTCGTTTATCGAACTGTTGAATCCCCTTTTGCATGCGGCTATGTAAACATCAAAAAAGCAAAAGTCCAAGGCAAAGGAATGCCAAAAAGGATGCGAAATGCGGTAGACGAAATATCCAAGGTAAAAAGTAAACCAAAAAACGATTTTTTTTGTTTTCTTCACATTTTTGGCGAAACCCCTTTGAAATGAGTTGAAAAATTCGTTGCGATTGCCAAACCCGAACCCTTTGCCTATCCAAATCCTTTTGTCCTTTGCGGCCACGGCAAGAATGGCAGAAAGGCAAACAACATAAAGCGAAAGAAAGAAGAAACCAACAGCTTTCACCGCAAAAAAAAAAAAAAATGCGCAATAGTTGAGACATTGCAAGGCGGCTATCAAGGGGGTTTACAGCTTGATCAAAGGTTCCAGGCTAGCTAAGTTGGTCTCTGGTCTCAACCACAGTAGTCCTGGGGGGCCTTTAACTTGGATTTCCTGGAAGAATTTGACTTACCACAAGGGCAAATGAAACAGAGAAAATACGGGGAAAAAAAAAGCTTGAAGAAAACCAGTAGCCTGAGGTCCTGTGGCTGCGAGTGCAAGTGGGACAGCGAGTGCGTTGAATGTGTCATGTTTATGCTCATAACTTTGAAACTCTAAAGTCGACCAACTGTCAACTGTCAAATACGAGACAACGAGACAAACAATCGCTGTTCCGAGCAGTGGGGGGAAGGGGAAAAGGGAACCAAGAAGCCCAGCCAGTAGGCTTAGAATGACCCTGAAAACTGGAACACAACGTGCCAAAAAAAAAAAAAAAAGGTGAAAAGAGAGAAACGCAAAGACACGACAGAGACACAGAGCACAATGGCTGGCGTAATGAAGAGCACAGAGGATAGCAACGGGAGACATGAGCGCTTAGACTCACCAACACCACAGTCCGTCCGTCCATCACTAGATGGTTGGTACACTCAGCCAGGCAGGCAACCAACAAGAGGAAGTAAATTACAACAAAGCCCAGCAGGGCCAAGGAAAGGATGCGTCTGACATGCGGCAGGGTGAAGAGCAAGAGGAAAGCAGAGCAGAGCAGGGCAGAGCAGGGTAATGAAGGCAGCGAGCGCAACGAGAATTGCACAAGACGCGAACGCAGCAAAAATTATTGCAAATAATTTAGAGCAGCAATTGCCCGAGCCCAAGACAATTGATAAGGCAAAACGAAAAGGAGAAAACAGAACACAGAACACAGAGAACCCATAATGGCAAAGGGAAGGGATCCTGCCTCAGATCTTGATTTCTGCATCGAGTGTTGCCTTTGCCTTTTCCTTTCCCTTTCCCATTGCCATTTACCTTCTCAGTTCGATTCCTGTTTTTGCTGTTTGTCATTTGCTCTGCCCACAGTCTGCTTGGCTGCCTGCCTTTTACCTTTTTGGCTGATTCGCCTCCTTTTTCTACTCCAAGGATGTGTGTGTTTGCTGCCTGCCTTTGCCATAAATTTGCAACAATTAAAAATTAAGTTAATTAAAATTTATGTGCGACAGTTTCGGGCCACAGCGAGGCAAAGGATGATCGGCGCTTCCTTTCCCTCCTGTAATAGACATGTGTAGTTAAAAAAAAAAAAGAAAGAAAATTGAAAGAGAAATTGCAATGATCCTACCGACCAGCCCAGTCTAATTGTTGGGCTGACTGAACACTGAGAAGCCGCCACTTGAAGCATCCTTGCTCTCCTTCTCTCTCCTAGAAGTCCCCACACACCCTGCAGGGCTGTGAGGTTAGCTGCCTCCTTTCATTTCATGTTTGATTTCTCCCGCTTGAGGCGACAATTTATTAGATCCGTTGGCGCCCTGCTTTGCATATTCAAGCGCTTTACTGGCGCCTCTAGGTTTATGGATCGGCTCTCTCGAACTGAACAATGGTTGTGTCAACTGTGATGCACTGCCAGAGCGTAACCGATCGTTCCAGTCCGGTTGGGATTTATTGCGTCTCTGTGTGGCTTCTTACCGCGTCGCGCACGTTCCACGCTGTGTTGGTCTAAGGAGCGTGAAAGTGCCAGTCAGCCTGGGTCTGTTCGGGAGAACAAAGGACTGAGACTGAGACTGAGAGCGGCCACTCCTGACACAAGATGATGGGCCAATATCCTTGCGAAATTGCCGAAAGGCCGTGTGTCCTGATGATGATGATGCTGCTGTCCAGCTCAGTAAATTAGAGCAAAATGCTGTTTGCTTGGTTGCCTTGATGACGGTGGTGGTGATGGTGATGGTGGCAGCTGCTTTCCAGCCTCCTGTAGAACGTTGTTCGGTAGCCACTGAGATTATAACCGAAACGAAGACGATGACGAACGGCCGTTTGCTGCGGCTATTATCCTTTGACTGTTACCTAAGCCGATTCCTTGGACGATCTCTACAGATGTTCCCTGTCCCCCACCCATCTCCCCTCAACTCACAATGCAGGGGTAGGAAAATCTAATTACACGTCCGTCCTCCTTCAGGACACTTAGCCTGGCCATCTCCCTCGCGATCTGTATGCCTTGTATGCATGTGGCCAGCCAGCTATGACCCTGAGAAAATATTGTCCCCGACTGAACTTAACCGCAATCATTCCACACACACGCAACCTCCCACAAGTCTTGTCTTCCAGCTAACTTCTGTCTTAAGGATGTATCTTCATGTCCTCTGCCTGGTCTAATTGTCGGAAGTGAAGTGCAAGCGCAACTACTTATGACTCTTTTGACTGCACGCCTGGCTGCCCCCGTTGGCTTCTCCTTCTTGACCAGCCTTTAAGTTAATTGCTGCATTTAGTTGCCACAATGCGCAACAGCCAATAGGTTGCAGCTGGCCCTACTGCTCGATCAGCTGACCCAATGCGGTTAACGGCTTAACAGCTTAGATGAGATTTCCCATGTAAACCCTTTAGGCCTGGTCAACCCCAGGGTAACCCTGGGTCTACCTAATTGAGCTGTAGCTGTTGACCGGGGGACTCTTTACGCTATAGAAGCTGATTAACAACATCACTAGGTCCAAGTGGGAACTGATCAAATGGTGAAACCTGGATCAAGGAGGCAGTGATGTGTGTCCTGCTAGCGCTGTACCAGTCTCCCAGTGTCAAAATATTTGCCGCAATCATTTCCCAAATGCCCAAATGGTAATTTCCAAAGTCCATAAAATATGAGTTTGCCGCTAAGCCTTTTCCAACCCGCTGACAAATATTTTCCTGCTGAATGTCAAAATACTTGGGCGACAGACAGGATAGGAAAACAAATTGGAATTTTTGATTTTGTGCATTTTTTTATGCAAATTTTTTTTTTCCAAGGGGTTAACACGACAACAGTCAGTCAGTCAGTCAGGGAGAGTGAGAGTGAGAGGCTGGCTGGCAAGTCCATTAAGGTGTTACGCGGGCAACAATCTATGCCGAGTAATTACAGGCTTGTTAGCTATGGTTGGAAAGTAAAAGTGCCGTCTCTCCATGGCTCTGAGGGTGCGAGGTTACGTGGGAACCGTTGGATTTTTTTTCCTCTTTTTTTGTAGCCTCTTCTACCTTCTTCATTTTTTATACTTGTATCGTGTTCCGACATATGAACATCAGTTATGAGTGTTTGCATGAAAACAAAGGGATCAGGGGATCAAGAAATGAGAGAGAGAGAGAAAAAAATGAGAAAAAAAGATCAGTTGTCAATCACGCATAGACATTTCCATATCGAGTCCCTCACTGAACTGTGAAATGCCGCTCGGCTAATTATTTTATCTGCGATTCGATTGCAGATATCTGCATTCATTGTACCTCACAAAATGTTCTTTTATAGGACTTGAATGTGCATTTAATAATCTTTTAAATAACCAAGAGGGGAAAAGCATGGAGGTAACTCACTCTAGGGAAGGATATTTGAGCGATTCAACTACAGTTCAATTAGCTGACGGTACGAATTGAGAGCAAAACGCCTCAACTCCTTGATGCTTCTATGATGTTACAAAGAGCTTTGAAGATTGCTGGCACAACGACGACTTTTAGACGACCTTAGGCGGTTGTTAGCCTGCAGCTGAATGAAAACTGTCCATGGAGCCATGGCAAAGTCTCTGTAGCTATCAATAGTTTGAGAATCTTATTCATCAACGGAAGAAAAACATTTATTTGTTACTTTATAAGGTTAAGCGGAACCTTAGCCACAACGACCGCCTTTGGACGACCTTAGGCAGAGTAAAAACTGTCCATGGAGCCATGGCAATGTCCCTGTAGCTATCAATAGATCGGGAATCTTAATCTTCAACGACAGCAAAACATTTATTTGTTACCCAAGTAGCTAAAGCAGAACTTTAGCCACAACGACCGCCTTTGGACGACCTTAGACGGTTGTTAGCCTGCAGCCGAATGAACACTGTCCACATGGAAAGCCCTGGCAATGTGCCTATCAATAGAGCAGCAATCTTAATCACCATTTGAATGAAATGAATAGAAATAAAGAAATTACGACCGAACAAAACGTTGCCTGACCAATTAAAATAGTTGAACAAACAACTTAAACTGGCGCACCGAATGAAATGGAAACTATCAATAAAAACGACATCAGTCAGGGTGTTTGTTGATGATAATGATGATGGTGTTTACCTATAAAGAAGGACGAGGAGGACCAGCGTCAGCTGGTGGTCAATGATCGCCGTATAGAACAATTTAATGCAATTAAGTGCGATATGAGGTAGCCACTCTGGTAAGAGGAGGATGAAGGGTGAAAGGGTGGCGCTGGCAATTGTCCAGGTATTGATAATTACATAATTACAGATAGCACCACAGTGGCTGGGCATGTAAACACACACACACATACACCACAACGCGTGTCGCTGGATGCATGAAGAGGGTAATGCAACCGCCTGTCACCCGCATACCAGGGCAAGCTGAGAGCTACACATGTCACCCAAAAAAAAAAAATTATATAGACAATTCCAGGCCGATTTCACTTGACTGATTAATGTAATATTACGTAATCCCATTAGTTACCCTGGTGGGGGTATCCATTCAACCGCAATAATCGCACAGACAGCGAAACTATCGAATAGAAAAAACAGAAAAATGAAGGCAAAAGGAAAACATTAGACGCTAATGCGACTTAACAACCAACCGATGGCCGAAATCGTTGCAAAATCAACGCCCCAAGCTAATCACACACGTTTTTCCCATACAGACCAACCCAGGCAGCACCCAGTTGTTGATGGAAATCAAAAATGGAAAATGGGAAAATGAGAAATAAGAAAAACAAAGCAAGACAATGAGAATGACAATGGCAACAACGATGTGTTAATTTCATTTGATTGACATGTGTCCGGTGGCTGGGCAAGTCTGTCTGTTTAAAAGCGGAAACAGCAACCAGGGAACTTTAATAATTCAAATAACAAAATGAGAAAAAAAATGTTGTGAAAATCCTTGAGCCGACTGTCATGTAAATCTCAAGATGTTTGCCTTGTCTGCCATGATGTCCTGGTTGCGGCCAGCCAAGCATGACTTTCGGTTTGTTTTTTTTCACTGCGACACATTTGGGATGTCTGGTTGGATCATAGGATGGTTGGTTGGTTGGTTGGTTGGTCGGCCGACAACGTGTAGCTGTCATAAGTTGTATTTGTCATGATTGCGCTGTCAACTGGCATGACGGGGCAGCCTTCAAGGATAAATAAGGAAAAATCATAGAAGGGGGAGTAGGAGGAGAAGCTATCTGGGTCAGGATGAACCATCAGACCCCTCAGAAGCCCCCTGAAGGTCGTCCAAAAGGTTGTGTTGTGCCAACCCCCAGGTCCAATCAACTAACTTAGTTCGATGGCTCATTCGATTGTGTAAGATGGAAATCCCGGTCCCGGACCAAAGAGACTTTCAACTCTTTTTTTTTCCTTCCTTTTTATGTCCTCAGCGCTTAGGCAACATCATAATGCGCTGAGGCCCATTAATAATAAAAATTATGGGGCGTTTACAAGAGGTTGTCATGACAGTCGCCTGACATTTATGCAATTTTATGTGAAGGTAGAGCAGACAGACACAGACACAGACACAGCCATGAGGTTGAGCCACCCCATCGAACAAGTCTATCAATTTTTCACACACTTATGACACGACGATGAAAGGCTGCAGAAGGACAGAAGGACATCGCTTGGGTGTGCAGTTCAATGTAAGCGATTAGAAGACAGCTAACCTCCTTCCCTTTCGGCGGCTGTCTGTCTACTCTGTGTCTGTCCCGCACAACGGGGTTGGCAACTGAGGCGAGGAAAACTCTCAAGCCAAAACCATATCTCAACCAATCGACTGAGCCTTGCAAAATGTTTAAACTTCGTTGAGCAATTTTTTTCTCCTTGTTTTTCTGCCGCATCTCATCGTGAGTTGCAAAATGTCTTAAATTACAAATTTCCATCAAGATCATTGAATTTCAATGGTTCGAAGAAACCCTCTGGCCTGTTGTTTCTAGCTATGAAATTGATGCCTTGACTGGAGGCTGAGTTGGGTGACAACATTTCCATATTCACAAGCAAACAGCTTCTGTCTTGACTATTAATCTTGAGACTCCCAGACCACAGAGAGCTGTGCTGTCCACTTCTGATGAGCAGGGGATACAGTTAAAGGCCCAAGGATATAGACATCCTGATCAGCTTAGTTATACTTTAAAGGATAGAGGAACTCTGCCTTCTTCCTATTGAGAATTGTCTAGAAAACTGTTGCCCACTTACAGGCTGCGCTTACTAAAGGGTGGTGGTTGGCAAATGTGTTGCCTACTTTTTAGCGTCCACCATGAATTCCCCACCCTTAGTTGCCTTTCAAAATTGAATGAATGGAACTGAAGAAAACTTTCAGCTTCATAGAGAGCATTGATTTAATAGAATTTTTTTTTCATAGTGTAGCAAAGCACAAACGTTTTTAACTAGTATCCATTGGCCAGAAAGAGTTTCTCGACCTCATTAAACACCTGATTGGCATCGGCACTGCCATCGATGGTTCTCACCTGGTCGTATTTCTCAAAATGCTTACGGACAGGCAATGAGTCTCTCGCATAGGCCTGGATACGCGTCTCCAAATGCTTAACATTCTCATCCGAGCGACCCGCTTGATTTCTTCCAAGTCCCAGGCAACGCTCAATGCACACATCCTTGCCGCAGTCAAAGAACAGAACAAACTGCACATCCACCTTGTCAAACATCCTCTCCATCCACACATCCAGGCTGTTCTGATTCCGGGGGAAGCCATCGATAAGGAAACGCGTCTTGCCCGACACCTTCATGGCATCCTCCAGCAGCGAACAGGTGACCTCGGTGGGCACAATCATTCCATTGTGCACATACGACTCGATCAACGGTCCATACTTGGAGGCCTCCCGTGACTGTTCCTCGCGCAGCAAATCACCAGCCGACAAATGCATCAAGTCGAATCGATCGGCTATCCTCGAGCATTGCGTACCCTTGCCAGACCCCGGGCCACCCAAAACGAAGATGACCTTTGACTTTACACTGGACATGGCCTCTGGCAGCGCTATTTCTGGTGACTGGCAAGCTATTTTCTAATTTCTATTTCAAATATACAATTTGTGTGTCGAAATTTTTACGATTGTGACTTTCCTACCCCAGTAGTCCACTTAGATAAACGGACAGCCTACTTGGGTCCAACAGATCACTTCACTAGTGACAGGAAGGGCTTTGGCTAGCAGGTATTGTACCTTAGGGAACCCCACAGCTTCTTTAAAAACTCTTAACCAACTTGGAGTAGCAATGAGCTCCCCTGTTTAGCTGACAGCCCACTACCCTGTTGATAGAAACGAACCAGATGGTTGCTAAAAAAAAAAATTTATATTTATTTATTGTTATTTTATAATTTATTTGCAATGAATTGCCTTTGATTTGTCTTTAAAGTAAACCGCAGGTCTTCCACCCATCGTTCTCTCTCTCCCACCGAAATGTATTTACAAAGTTAACACTTTATAGAATGTCTGTCCGTCTGTTAAGAGGTTTAGGTGAGCGGGTATGCGAAGTGTGTGTGTCTACATTATGTTAGAATAATTTTAGTTATTTGGTTAAATCATTTAAAGTCATTGTTTGCCATCAAATACAATTTAAAAACATTAAAAATAACATTAAAAAAACAAAAAAAAAATCAATGAACTGAACAGCTTGCTAAACACTTTCCAAAGTCGTTTGTTTTTTAATCAATATTTACATGATGCGCGGCGTGTGGTTTTGGGTTTCTTGAAATTTCTTTTTCCCTGTTTTGGTCCCTTTGGAAAGCATTGTAGGGAGGAACAAGCCGTGGTTAGTGGGTATCGCTTTAGTCTAGTTGTAAGAAAAATATATTCGCTCTCTTCGTGCTGGGAAAGTTGCCTTAACTAAGCTTTCGATTATATAGATTTTTCGCGTGTAGAGATATAAAAGGTTTACAGAGTCAAAGATCTAATATTGAAGTTAACTGTGCAACAAGGTTTGAATCGAATCGTTACGAATTGCGGCTTTGAGTTACTGGTTTTTCAAATCCCTTAAAACGTTGTGAATAAAATCAAATCATTTGAGAGATCAAAACTGCGGGGGGACACAATTCGGGATGTGTTTCGTGTTGCTTTTTCTTAACCTAAATGAGGGGGCGAAAAAAAAATTGTTTTAAGGCTACAGAAATGACTTTATGAAGTATTTTGATTTGCTGTTCGAATTGCTTTTGTAAATCATAATTAAGTTGAACTTTCTTCAAGGTTATTTGAGGTTAGTTTCAATGTGCCTGCTTCTGTCGAAGTGAAAGGTTGTTTTCAGTTGCTAGCAGCTCTTTGTCTGTGACCAAAATTTTTAATTGATGATTTGTTGAGCAATTTCAAAACCCTTTTTTCTCTCAAATAACTTTTGTACAGTGTGCACAGTGGTTCAGTATTAATATTTAATTAATTTCCTGTTCGACTATGCTGATGCTTTCTCTACCAACTTCTATATCTCTAACTAATATTTGATCTACTTTTTTCCCTGTTTCTATACACTTTCTGCTTAATATTTTTACAACGCAAAATTACTTTTCCCCCTCTAATGGACAATAAATAAATTTTTAATATGAGAAAAGATCAAAGGACTCGGTTGTTGGCAAATAGAAGTTAACTAGAAGGCTCCTCACCAGCTCTGGTAAAGTCATAAAATATAAATTTATCACACATAGAAGCTGGTGAGCCTGAGCTTAACTAATCAATTTAGTTTCAGAAATTATATAAAAGAAAAAGGAAAGTTAAAAAAGCTTAAGAATACTGAAAAGTCCACTTTTCTAATTTATATTTTAGTGGTGAAGATAAATGTGTTTCCCCTTGACATAAAGTAACAAAAAACCTCAAAAAAATTGCAATCAGGCGCAGGTTTCTTGGAGTTCGCCGGCCTAGTGCTCACCTAGGGCATAGAAATTAGTTTCTTTGACAATTAGCCATGGCGTAAGCTTTTCCCTCAAGGTTTCAAGTATCTTGTGGATCAATCTAGTGTGGCTTCTATCTAGTGCTATCACCCCCCATCAAGTTGTTATAAAATGTAATAAAATCTGTTTAAAATACCCTAAAATACATATATCAAAATGCTACGAAAAGGCCATCGAATGTGATGTTAACTGTATCACAATGTGATTATTTTCAAGTGTTTGCCACTGTGCACAGCTGACAGAAGCTACTCAAGCGTGGGTTAGTGAGATTCGACAGCCGAACCAGAGATCTGCAGTGAATAGCTTGCAAGCCACTCACTCTCACCTGCCCATAAGGGCGGCAAAGAGATCTGCAGTGAGTGGCTTGCACACATTCCAGATTCAACGCTTAAGACTAGATGATGATGATGATGCGAATGAAAGGTGCTGCTTGTTGCCTTTCTATTAATCTTTGAAACGGAAACAGCTGGAATAGAACATTCAATTGCTTTACGCCTACCATTTCCGCTTTTAGTTGTTTCTTTTTTTTTTTTTTTGGTGATGCCTAAGAAGAAGAAAAAGTCTGAGAGTCGCTCCTAATACTCAATTGGTGCCCGGATTAGCCACTCGTGTGGGTTTCTGTGTTGGTTGGTTGGTTGATTGTGTGTTATGTTTGGTTAAAGCCAAGCCTGATTCATGGTATCTCTGGTGTGTGTGTGTGTGTGTGTTGCCTACAGTGTCTTTAGCATGGTATTTGCTTTGCTGGCTGCGCTGCTCTTATATGTCTCATAGGATACCGATGCAGGGCTGCCCACATGCAGCTGCTTATAGGCCTTGGAGCTGCCACTGCTACTGCTAGTGGCCACTGCTGCTGCTGTTGCTGCTGTTGGTGGTTCATTGCCATTGACCACCGCTGCCGTTGGCGTTGTCGACTTGACCGTCTTGTAGCGCTGCAAAGCTTCCGCCGAGGTGAGCTTAAAGGTTTCAATCATTTGGGCCCGAACCCGCTCCATGAGCGGTTCAATGTCATCCTTGGTGAGACCCTCGGTGCTAACCGGCGCCAGTGTGGTGATCACAATGCGTCCTGCATTCAGTATCTTCTTCTTATCGTTGAGGAATGTACAGTAAGAGCTAAAGACCACCGGCAGGATGGGTATCTGCTGGTCAATGGCCATGTGAAAGGCGCCCTTCTTGAACGGATGCAGTTCACCGGTGTTGCGCCTGGTGCCCTCGGGAAACACCCACAATTTGATGCGCTGCTTTTTGATGCGTCGATTCACCTCGTTCAGTGTCTCCCTGGCCTTCTCGCCGCGCACACGATCGATGAATATGAGTCCGGCCAGCCAGGCGGCCAGACCAAACGGCCAGGCATAGAAAAGCTCCCGCTTGGCCACCACTGTGCACTTGTTCATCACATGCCAGATGTTGAACATGCCTGGGTGAGTGTGAAGAGGTAAATCGGTTATGTCAATGACAGGTCCTTTGGTTGTCAGTGTTGTGAAACTTACCCAGGACATCTAGCGAGCTCTGGTGATTGGCCACTATGATGCAGGCCTGATCCTTGGACAAATGCTCCTTGCCGCGCAGCTCCCAGCGTAGACCTATCAAGGTCGAGACGCGATGACACCAGGTGCTTGCCCAGCTAAAAATAGGAAACCAATTTCATTAGCAGCAATCGAAAGGGATGGAGAAGGGAGCCAGACGACCAAGACTGCCCAGCTAATGGCAAGCAGGCGTCTGGGCGTCTAATTCAAAGGGTCCAGACTTGGGCAGATCATCGAGCGAGTTGGGGTCGCCACTCCATTCGCCTAGTGATGCCAAGCGATCCTCTACCCCTTTAGCAATGCTTTTAACCATCTTCAAACAAAATGATCGACTAGCTTAGCTTAGCACCCTGGCGTTATCCATCTTCATCCAGTTTTGCTCGATCTTATCTTGCTCAGCTGCCCTCTTAACACTCAGAAGCACTAACTACCCTACGTATTCC
>JAWNPV010000586.1:0-17176 GCA_035078785.1 Collessia kirishimana
GCCTCCCAGCTGCTGATTCTCCACATATCGAAAAGTGCTAATTCTGCGCGAAATCTATGAATATTCTAAATGCTAAAAGGCGTCATTGATGGCTATTGATTTGCATTCATTAGCGTTGCTTTGTCTTTTTGGTTTTTTACAGCCCCCTGACTCCTGAGAGCTCACCCTATGCCGGCTATGGTGGTCAGCTTTGGTACAACGATGGCGATCAGAAAAAGTCGCACCAGAAGCTGAACCACAAGTCCAGACATGTTCAAAAGTCTCATGAGGAGGAGTTGGCTTGGCAAGCATCCAAGAACATTATGCACTCGTCCAGCAAATCTCTGGAAGAGGAGTACGAGAGTGAGAAGCAGATGCTAGAGTATAGACAGAGCCAAATGCAAGCTGAAGCTGTTCAAGCCTGGGATATAAGGAATCCGCTTAATGAGCGCGAAGAGCAGGCTCAGCGGGAAAGGATTGAATTGGACAAGAATAAACAGCAGGTGATCGATATGCGCGCTCGTCGCCATCGTGCCGAGATGAGGCAGCGACAACGTGAGATTAAAGCCGAGGGAGTGAAAACGCTAGAAATGTTGGCTGCCAAAAAACTCGGCCAACAGAACGGGGAAGAAGACAAAGAAACCGACATTGAACTCATTCCGAAAGATGATACAGAAACAAGGTGTGAAGAGAACGATTATAAGTCTGCGAGTTCTCCATTGGAGGAGAACGTGGATGATGATGATGAAGACGATGACATCACTCCACGTCCCACGCCCGTCTCGGACCAAAATAATCAGACTGAACCGTCAATAGCCACGAACAATATGATCACAGATGTAATGGACCAGCGCGCTGAATTCCAAGACAAATGTAAGCGCAGCTGCTTCTATCATACCGCCTACAATCAACAGCCCTGGAAGCTATACGCCAAGTAAGTCTGACTTCTCTAAAGGCTCACACCCTCTGATCTAATCCTGAACCGTTAACAGAATGTCCACGCAACTAACCAACCAGATGGTTGACAAGGTCAGCGATGAGTTCAATCGCAGTATAGGCAACTATATCCAGGATTTTATAGAGACCGAGACCGGAATGTAAAACTCTAAACTCTAATCAATGGACACACAGACACGGATTCTATAAAATTTCCCGTTCAGACACCCGGCCAAGTACATCAGAAATGTCGCGGACCTTCGATTCGTTAGACTAATTGTAACAAATATTTCGAAGCCCTTTAAACCGACCTAGCAAGGGTGCATCAGCATCTAAGCCCTTCAGATTCGTCTGCCTGCCATGTAAATTCATTTGTAAATGTCCATTCAAAATTTCTCTATGTAAAATGTAAAAATTGCAAATGTTACCAAATTACGTTGTAAATAGCTTACGAATTAACCCAGCAAGTGGAATAAAAATCTAATGAAAAATCCCAGCTATACGGAGCCTACGACCACAGTGATGTCTTATGCTTAACTTACGATTAACTTATTTTAAATTGGTTTTTACAAGTGCGATTATCTCTCTCTGATACTGGTTTTCATCAAAGATAAGAACGTCGACGTTATGTAGAGGAAATATAATATAAATTCAATTTATACAGGTCAAACAAATCGACTTAACAACTAATGTTTCGTTAGCTTAAACGCACTATAAAAAAAAAAAAATACTAAACACCTATGGAATATGTATAATAATCATATCATGGTATCGTAATCGCATGTCAGTTAGGTTAGTGTGTAAGATGCAAGTAAGCATGCCGTGTTCTGAATGTGTCTGTGATGTCAACAGTGGCTTTAAACAATTTTGGATGGCATTGAGGCCTTAATGGTCAAAGATCTAAACTAATTTATATAAAAATCTCTATGTCTAGCTTAAGTTAAAGCCTAAACTAAAGGCATTGCAAGTGTGGGCGTGCATATGTGTATGTGTGTGTAACAGAGAACTGCAATGAGTAACTCACAAGCAAGTTTGCTTGGCATCAATCGTTAAGCCTCAGTACAAACGCACAAGCGATCTGCAGTGAGTGGCTTGTGGTGATTCATGGCAGACTTTTGCTCTCTGGTTGTGTGATGGATTGTGGTGGCTTGTGTTAAAAAAAAATATAATAAATATTTGATTTGTTGTTTTGTTTTAGGCTCAGGCTAAGGAATTATACAGAAAAATGTCCAACGAGGCAGACGAGGGCAGCTGAGTTGGCTCAGAGCAAATTGGAGCAGCTAACTTCGGCGGCTGCACAATCTGTTGAGCGTGGCAGGAACTGTATATGCTGCCAGGTGGCATTAAAACTGCAATGGACAAACGAAAATTAATGATTAAACACTACTACGGAGCGGATGGTTGCCTTACAGATAACGTTCGGCCAGCTGGCGCTCGACATGCGGCTTTATCCTTGCATAATCCTTATCCGCAATCGTTGTACTGCAATGCTGCTGCATGTAGGCCAAGGTGAACAGCTCGTTCTCATTGAAAGAACGCAGACCGGGCAAACGCAGCCGATGCGTCAGTCCCAGCTTGCCATAGGTGCCAGCCTGATCGATGCCCGCACCTGGTATGGCGCTGCCAGCATCAATGGCCATTACAAAGCTACTCAAGGCCCTGGCCGCCGTACGGGCAGCACTCAGAGTGACATGGAAACTCTTCAGGGCACTGTGCGAAAGCTCATTCAGTTCATGGGCCAAGCGAGGCGGTTGTCCTGCCGTCAGACAATTCACATCCGGCTTGGCATACTGGATCTCGGGCACAGCATCGCTTATGTCTACGCTCTGGGCATTGAACTGCAGCAGGAAGGTGGCAAAGTTTTCAATCAAAGCCTCCAGAATGTCGGTGCCTATGCGGGCAAAGTTCACGGCTCTGAAAGAGAAGACAACTGTGAGTGAGCGAGATGCAGTCTCAACAAAACAAAAACACTTTCACCTACATGGGATAGCGATAGTCATAGTAATTGGAGCTGACCAAGACCCGTGAAATGAGCAACATGTTGAGCTTATTGGAATAGGCAATGGCCTGACGGTGTTCCTTTGTGTACATTTCGGACACAATGCTATTAGAGGGGATCAGGAAAACGCTATAAATAGATTCAACACGCGAGCTGTCAGCCCAACTTACACATCCAGGATGCCAAGCGTCTTTAGTTTCTTTTCCATGCGACTGCGACGGAATGTCCAAATGGATTCCAAATGCTCCACAAAGAAAATATTGTTGAGCATCAGTTCGTTGTAGTAGTCCTTTAGGTAGTGGGGCTGCTCCAGCACCTCGGTTGGTATGCCGAATTGTAGACGCATTTCATCCAACTTTTTGCTGAGGAACTGCTTGGCAGCCGGCTCCAGCCACTTGGCCTGCTCCAAAGAATCCTGCAGTTGATTACGCAAACTATAGAACATGAGACGTAAAAGCTCCTCATTGCCATGGGTCTTGTTGATCGATATTGCGCCGTTGGTTGACCTTAGGCCAGGGGCTCTGTCAAACTGTTGCTTGGGCGGCTGCTGCTGCAGGGCATCCACAGCAAAGGGCAGCCAGTCACGTACAACCTTACTGCAGATCAGCCAGCGTGGATAGCTGGCTGTGCGTCCATAGATGGCATGATCGAAGTGCTCGGCCAGTGTACGATATTCCTTGGAGAGATGCGGTAACATCTGGCGGACCAGCGACCAGATGATGAAGTTGTTAATGGGCCTGTGGTGTAGAGGGAGTGGAAAGTTAGAGAGAATTTCTTTGATTAGCTGACAATTTCATACTTCTTGTCAGAGGTCGAGAGCAGGGTGGACAGCTCATGAAAGACTTCAACATCACGCACTAGAACCTCAGTGTCTTCAGTGATCTTGGTATTGGGAAATATGGCCTGCAGGGACTCCATAATCGGCAGCTGAAGGAAAACAGAGAATTAACCATGATCGATGATAGGTTTCCCCACTTACCGATGGAGCAATGCTCTTCACTTCCGCCAAACGCATCAACTTGTTGAGTTGCCTCTCCCTGTTTGTCTTGGCCGCCTCTATATGGTTCACAATGCGTTGCTCATAGTGGAAAATGTCATCCGCAAAAAGATCCGCATCGCGAGCCACAATGCCTGTACAAGTCCACAGAGATACATTAGCACCTCCAAGATCATTCATTTCGTCAACTCACCCATCAAGATGGCAAAATCACGCAACAGCAGCTTGTAGCCACGCACTACTTCTCCATCCGCATCGCTGCCATAGAAATACTTATCCGGCAGACCAATATCGCCTTCGTCCAGCGTGATGACATAGTCATGCGGATGACTATAGCCGTTCTCCACACTGACGCGGTAGTAGGGAAAGATGCCATACTTGGCCTGCAGATACACCAAGGCACGTTTGTATTCCCAGTACAGCAAGCGATTTTCGTTACGAAAAGCCTGCCAGCCATCTGGAAGGAAGAGAGAACGCAGGCGAGGGGTAAGAAAACAATTAGTATCCAGTCGGGGAATGACTGTATGTTTTAGGCAAAACCGCTAATGAAATTCCTCAAATAAAAAAACCAAAGATTTTGCCAAATAAATTTAAAAAAATATTAAATAAACTAATGACGCTCTAACTATGCATGTGTGTGTGTGTATGTGTGTGTCTATATATTTATTATAGATTGAATATATTTTGCCTGATGTTTATAGCAATTAAAGGCGCTAAAATGTTTGCTTGCGACGATTTTGTTTTTTTTTTATTTCATTTTATATTTGGGAAATTTCAGGGCATCCAGTTTGTTTATTGCAAATCTAGAAAAACAATTCAAATCGAATACAATGTACCCTATAAAAAATAGATCGATAGGAAAGAACGACGTTTAACATTCAAACTTTTAATTCCCCTATCAGTTTCTTTAGTTTGAACTCTGCATTGTTTGTCAATGATCTACGGATCTTAAAACTGATTAAACTATTTTCTATTCATAGAAGATCAACAGCCTAGATGATTGTCTATCCCACCAGCTGCATGATGTATCCGCCTGAGTCACAAAGACCGACGCAAACTGATATCATTTATCTACTTATCAGATCATATAATTTATGAGAGCTTTTATTTAATTAAGTTTTTTAAAGATGTCACAAGTTCAACCTTGGCCTGCCCTCCCCCTTGCTGGCTAAACAGATCTTCTAACTCTCCATGGAGAGCCGATCGCTCAGGCGTACGTAACATAAGAAATTGATTGTGTGACTTGAATTTGGATATTTCAATCTGTTTTAGTTGATGTTGGCTTTAGCAATTAGCGTCTGCCAAAATAACGAAAGAAAGACAGAAAGAAAACACTGCGTGCCAGCCGGATTTCTGATTTCTGTCTGATGTTATAGTTTTTTAACGATTTATTGCAAATCAATGGCTTCGGCTTGCCACTTTAATTAACTTCAATTAAAGTCCAAGCAGGTCTGGTATAAAAGCTCACAACTGACAGGGAGAAGCGCATCAATCCAGTGCAGTAGCTAAGCCAAACAGCATCCCATCCAAGCCGATCCGTTCCGATCCATCAGTTCCTCTCGCAGTTCCCCAGCAGCAGCATGAATAAGCTAGTGGTGAGTAGAAGGCTTTCGTCGTAATCCGGGATAAAGTTACCATCTGGTTGGTCTCCATGCAGTTATTGGCTTGCTTGGCCTTGTTAGGCAGCAACGGCGTCTCGTCAGCCCCACGTCCCGATGTCAGTCTGGGCTATCGCTATCAGGCTGGTGAACAAAATGGCAATGTAGCCGCTGGCGAGCTGGTGGCTCCCATCATTAGTTCCTATCATCCAACAGCCGCTGGCAGTGGCTACTACAATACAGTGCCATCTGTGGGACAGTTGAATGTGGGCAACTCTGGCTTTGTGCCCTCGACACAGGTCAGCTCCATTGGTTCTGGTGGCAGCTATGGCGGCTCTTTCAGCTCTGGCGGTAGCAGCAGCAGCAGTGTTAGCGACACCATTGGCCTGACTGGCTTACATCCTGGTCCAGCCATCAACTATAACGAGCAGGAGGCCTACATAAGCCATTTGGCCAATTTCCAGCCCGCCCAGGTCACTAAGCAATTCTATATTCACACTGCACCGGAGGATCATGATGAGCAGCAAATCGTCCGCTACGTGAACGTGGGCAGGCCGCAGAAGAACTACCGTGTGGTGTTCATCAATGCTCCGACTTCAACTACCAGCAAGGCCAAGATCATTGCCAATGTGGCGCCCGTTGAGGACAAGACGGCCATCTATGTCCTGTCCAAGAAGTCGAATGCTTTGGATGTCAGTGCCGAGGTGGTCACCCAGCGTCCAGTCAACAACAAGCCCGAGGTCTACTTTATCAAGTACAAGACTCCCCAGGAGGCGGCTCATGCCCAGCAGACCATTCAAGGTAAATTCATGTCCACTAAATTCTCTAGCCAATGTTGTTGCTGATCATCATCATCTTTGCAGCCAACTACGATGCCTTGGGTGGCTCTACTCAGGTCAGCGATGAGGGCCTCATACCCGTCTCCTCTGTCATCAATAGTCTGGGCGATAATGGAGCCTCTGGCGTTGTTACCGATAACTCGGGCGGCATCAACATTGTTGGCACCGGCGGCGTTCCCTCTGTAGATGGCAGCGGCAGTTATAGCAACGTGATCGATACCGATGGCAGCGCCCAGCTGGGTCAGGGCGGTGCTGGTCATGTGGGTTCAGTGGGACTGGGACATATTACCAGCTCCATTGGCACCACCAGTGGAGGCGGCAGCACTGGCAGCTACACCCAGGTGGGCAGAGGCACCAATGCCCAGGTCACCTATTTGCCTGCTAAGCCTGTGAAAAAGTAAATCCATCCAACAATTCAACAACATTTCACTGCCAAAACCGGAGATTGAAACGTTGAAAGAGAGGCGACTCCTTGGGACCACTAATTGAACAATTATTGCTTCTAATTGAATAATCCATGTAGCGATTATTTTGACTAGAATTTCTTAATTGTAATTTCACGATTTTCGTTTAGATTTCTATTCGCTAATTTTTTTTTCACCCCATTTTTTTTTAATAAAATATAAGGATTTTTATAAGCATTCAAAAAGGGAAACAAATTTCAGTTTTTTTTGAGCTGTCATGATGATTTCATGTTTCTTTCGATTCAGCAAGCTGTAACTAATCAGAGACTTGAAATCAAAGTTCCCTAGCCATCAACGCATAATCATTTCCAGTTCGACCGATTTCATCCAAACTTTTGAGCGACCACCAACGAAAACTGATGCGATATCTAATAAATTAGCGTCTTAAAAGGGACAAACTTTCAAGCTAGCCGAACTCTAAACACCATTTACATGTCTCAGATCCACGATACGAGCTAAACACTAAACCAACTAAATGGTCCATCAATTCTGAGGAAGACAATCTACCATTATCTTGTAAATGGTATAAAAATGTAAATACAACATTTAGTCTCTGTTTTTTTTTTTTTTTTGGGGAGGGGGAGAGCAACCACAAAAACAACACACACAACTGGATTGCAAGGTCACAAGAGAAGAAACGGAAAAAAAACACAAACAGTCCAATGCAACTGCCATTAAAATACCAAAAAGTCTTAAGTAAGCACATCGAGTCACATAACATATATATTGATATTTTGATACATTTATTATGCATAGATATACAAATATGTGTAGATACAATATATATATATGTAATTAGCCTGGCGCCACAGAAATTTATTATCAATTACAGTGTCGCTCTGTAGATGGTTCAAGTGTTTCGGCTTCTATATGTGCGGTGGATCGTTGATGATCATATCTGCATATCAATAAGCGGCAGGCAATATCTTTGCATAAAGATAATCACACCTACTAAATAAAACAAGAGATCCAACAACACACGGTAGCAGAACCAACCACACAACCAACCCCAACGACTGATCTTGTCCATCGAAGTCGGCTCGATCTTTCGACTTTTGTACGATTTTTACTGTCAACGTCAATAAAATGTTACATAAATTCCCAAACATAGCGAAACGGAGAAGATTTTAGCTAGCGATACGGAATGCCTAATTGATAATTATCGCTTTGTTCAGTTCAGTTCAGATCAATTTCGATTTAAATTTTTAGCTGTTGATAACCGAATCTACGGATCAGACGAGTATCGATTATCGGCTTTTCACTTCCATTTCCATTCACTCATCAATCCATAAAAGATGAACAAAAATTTTTATTTCTTTATGTTCTGCCATCAATCATAGGCCAATCAATCGTCGCTTTGGTCGCTGGAAATTGCATTAAATGCGTTTTGGAACTGAATCGGCTCGCGGCGTCGCCTAGCCATTGGGGGGGATCATAAATTTTTAGTTTTGTTCGTTGACAGAGCAACAATATGCAAATGAATCTGCTTCCACATTTGGCCAAATTATGTTTTATTA
The DNA here is from genome assembly GCA_035078785.1 of Collessia kirishimana. NCBI lineage: Eukaryota > Metazoa > Arthropoda > Insecta > Diptera > Drosophilidae > Collessia > Collessia kirishimana. Next base: position 8,330 of record JAWNPV010000586.1, read on the forward strand.
GTGTTTATGGCGATCGATATGGTGACGGAGATGGAAATGTAGCGATGCAGATGGATTTGCCTTTGTACTCCAAATGTCTCAGCGACCTCCAACTGGCCAACAGCCATCATTGGTAACCAATCGGATCAGATAAGGTGAATGTGTGTTGTGGCCAGGCGGGCGGGTTTCTGTCTTAACTAACTAGTCGATGAGTCAGGGGGTTTTTCATGTGTGTAGGATCGATCGATGATCGAACCAAATAAGGTCAGGTTTGATCAGTGGAAAATTATAATGAAGAAACCACCAACAGAAACAAATTTTGTTATCAATTTTTCAGAGCACAACTCATTATACCAGAGGATAATTGCCTTCTCAACAATTTTAATCAATTGGAAATTCCATGAGGTTTACCAAACCTTAAAACACCTGCTGGCTGCTGCATTTTGATAGCTTCGAACAAGTTTCATTCAAAGAGATTCAGGCAAATGTCGCATCGCTTCATCAGCTATACAATTTCAATGTTTCAATTCAATAAAAACAGATATAAATATATATAAAAAGGCCTAAATTTGCCAAAGCCACAACAATGGTGGATGGATAAACCCTATAACTATATCCAACCATTGTGAATGTTCGAGGCCAAGCCAACAGTCAAGTTCAATGCCAAGTTGTGCTAAAAAAACACAGATGAACAGCTTGGCAGCTCGGCGGCTTGGCAACTCGGCGGCTTGGACTTGGCCAATGTAACAGCAGCAAGGAAGGCTTTTTGGGCCCAACCACGCCTCGCATTAGCAAAGCGTTCTAATTTGAATAAAATATATATATAAATAAATTTTTTTCTTTATCTTTTTTTTTTTTTTTTTTTGTATTTGGGGGTCCAACACTAAGCTGAGCCTATGTTGCGAAGCACTGATTTACATAAACTGCAACAACAAACGTCGCCAAGAGAGCTTAGCGACCGAGGCGGTCAACTGCGGCAGAGGGCCAACTAGCAGCCAAGTCGGAGGCTGGCAACCAATCAGCATATAAGCCAAGTGGAGCGCACCGAAATGCAATCATTGCCTCGAAGCGATTCGTCAAAGAAACACAACGAGCCATTGGCACAAGTGATAAAGTGTTGGATAACTCAACAAGCAAGGATAACTCTAGGATAACCGCAACAAGGATTATATCCAGAAATTTATTAACAATGTTCGCACTACGAGTTCTGTTGGCCGTTGCCGCTGTGGTCTGCATCCAGGCCCGTCCTCAGTATGGCTATGAGCAGCCCAGTGAGCTGTCAATTAGCCCTGGAGGCGGCGGCGGTGGCGGCGGCATTGGAATTGGCGGCGCTGGCAGTAGCATAAGCGGAAGCCACATTCTGCCATCACATCATGGCGGTGACAAATACCTGCCACCGGCCAGCACCACAGCGGCTCCAATCATCAACAAGAAATTCTATTTGGTCTCCGCCCCCGAGGATCACAGCAATGACGGCAAGATCAAGCACTTGGTTTTGGGCAGACCACAGAAGAACTATCGTGTGGTCTTCATCAAGGCTCCGGCTGGCGATAATGCCAATGTCAAGTACTCGGCCGAGTTTGCCCCACAGGAGGAGAAGACGGTCATCTATGTGCTGAGCAAGAAGGACAACGATCTGGATGCCGGAGATATTGCCACACCAGCTCCCACACAGCCCAGCAAGCCCGAGGTCTTCTTCATCAAGTACAAGACCGACGACGAGGCCCAGCAGGCTCAAAAGGAGATCCAGGGACAATACGACAAGCTTGGCGGCACCAACGAATACCAGGAGGATGCCAATGCTCCAATCACCTCGGTGGTGGGCAGTCTCGATGGTCTCAATCCCGATGGCAGCTACAACTACCGCCAGATCAACCGTCCAAACGGACAGCCCATCTCCCAGTACCTGCCCAGTCTGCTAAAGCATTAGAACCATTTCGAATTGCCTTCCCAGCCCTACGAATCCAATCCTTCCAATCCCTTCAATCCCTGCAATCCAAATACCCACACATCATTCTTATCCTCTACTTGTTGTTTAATTTTAAGGTGAACGCATAATTTTTTTTTTGTTTTTTTTTCTCGTTTCGTTAATAAAGTGTATATTTAAAAAGTAAAAACCTATTGAGTCTTGACTTGTGTGTTTCCCGAAAGGTCGCCCATAAAATGCCATTTAAAAAATTAATAAAAATCCTATAAATAATTTGTTGCTCAAAACTCAAATCCAAATCCAAGTTCAACACTTCAGCCTTAGTATTTTCTACATTTTTGTGTGTCTTTATTTTTATTTCTTATTTAACTAAACGAATTCAAATCCAAATGAAGAAACAAAACCGAAATGAAATAAAAGAAAATATGCAGAATGGCAGACGACCGACGAGCCATTTGAACAAAGCGATTAAAAAACTAAATGAAGTGAGAAATCAAAATAAGCTCATCAAATTTAATTATAATTTAATTAAAATGTCGAGTGTTAAGAGCCGAGAGTGTCGAGCGTTGTTGAATGTTCAACGTCGGTCCGTTGAGAGCCAATGGGCCATTAAACTGACGCTGAATAAACGACAGACAACCAGGCCGCTAAAAGATGATGAAATCGAGGAATTTGAAACTTGATATTATCATAAGGAGATCACATATGTACTTTGTGGAAGCCTGAGGCTCTCCTGCTTCTGCAATCTGTGTTCACAGTCTACCATCAAGGATTGTCCTTCAAAAATTAGTTGTTCATTATGCAGTTTATAAGAAATCAACTTGCCTTTGTCTAACCCAGTTCTTGTTGGCATAAACCATTAACCTGAATTCCTGTCAGCAAAGAAGATAAATCTTAGACCTTCGAGCAGCGCTTCGGCCACTTGACCGCAACATCTTCTTTAACTTGATTTCCATAGTTTATCGATGGCTGGCAATATTTCTTAATAAGAGAATTACAACAAAAATCAAGAGAAAAACGAATCATAAATCAAATTAGCTGTACCATTTTGCTTAAATGCGACATGAAAGTGTGGGAATTACGCGTCAATTTATGTAAATCGAAAACGAAATCGAGCGAACCAGTTCAGTTTGAATGGCAACGGCGATAGGAGACAATTCCCAAAACTGAAACTAAAAACTGAAACCGAAAACTAAACTGAAAACCTAAAGACCATATGCGTTGGTGATGTTGATATTTTAATTGTCTGCGACTTGTTGACAACAGTGCGGCGGCGGTGGCGACGAAACGAAAATTAATCTCCTAATCAGCGACGAGGCTGAAATTAAACGAGTCTTAAAATGCATGGATATATAAAAAAAAAAAAAAAACGATAGCGAATGATAGAAACACAACTCATTAGTCAAAATTTGCGAAGGCGTTTGCTTGGTCCACCAAACCCGACCGAGACGCAGACGCGCTGCCAGCTCTGCGACCCCCTGAGATAGGCAATGGATCGTGATGAAGACATAACGTGCGTGGAGGAGATTCATCTTGATTTTCGACTAAAAACCTTTAAAAAATGATAAATGAATAGCACGGCAAACGTATAACGAGCATGACGATAGATTTGGCGCCATCTACTGTTTAAATGCTTAATCATTTGAGTAAATCTCGCTGCTTTTGCTACACATATTTTCAAAGCTATGAGGAGTTTTTTCACTGAGGTAATTAAGTGAGTTGTAAACTTGCCAAGAAAAGCCATAATATTTACAAAAGTTAAGTTAAATTTATTTAAATTCCTCAGGAACTTGCCTAACGATATTAACACACGTGCGGAGCTTATTCATCATCCACTCAACATGGGTCGGGTTGGTTCCCCCATTTCACGCACAATTAATTTTTATTCGCCAAAAGTAACTTAAAGAAATGGCAACAAGAAAGAGGAGTCAGATTCAGCTTGTTCAAAGCTTAAATACCATTTGAAAGGAAATCTGTGAGGGAATTTAAATATTTATACATTGCCAAGGGAGTCAGCTATAGACTACTTACACAGACAGCCCGGGCTATCATTGTCATATTGATTAAAAACTCCTTTAAATTTTTCTAAATTTCCTGATAGAGTGAAGAGTGAACAGTTTCTCTATGAATGGTATAGAAACTCAGGCCTAGTTGCTTAAGTCTTTTGTCTTTATAGCAACTTCCTAATTGCCAATCTGTGCAGATCTCTGCTTGTTGTCTCAGATAAGATTTTTGTGTAGTTTTATAAAACTGCCACCCACATCTAGCTGGCATTCAGTCAACATTTTCATTCAACATGTTCATCATCATTAAACTCCTGCCCATCATCTGCCTGAGCCTCACATCCATTCAGGCTTATCCGGCATCTATGTATCTTCCACCCACGCAGCAGCAGCAGCAACAAGCTGCCTTGGCTCCCATCATAACCAAACAATTCTATACCATCTCAGCTGCTGAGGATCCACAAGAGTTGCCATCACGATCTAAGCATCTAATCATAGGACGTCCCATGCGCAATTATCGCGTGATATTCATCCGGGCCCCAAGTCCAGAGAGTGAACAAGTCAAATACACAGCCGAACTGGCTCCACAGGAGGATCGCACTGTCATCTATGTGCTAAGTCGCAAACAACAGGAACTGGAGATCCAGGATATAGTGGCTCCTCGGCAGCCACAGCAGAACCAAAGGCCAGAGATCTTCTTCATTAAATACAAGACAAATGAGGAGGCTGCAGCGGCTCAAAGGGAAATTCAAACGCAGTACGATCAGCTGGGTGGAAACTCAGAGCATGCAGCACCCTATGTGGCTCCACTGCAATCAGTAATTGGAGCTCTAGAGAATACTAGACAGAGTGGAGCTACCGCTGAGGCCAGTCAGGCTATTACAGGGGGTTATGATTATCAAAGACCTCTGGGTTTGGGTTTGACGCCACCTGCCAGGAGCCACTGATTGTTGGAACACCCCACGCTGCGGCTGCACATCATCATTAACATTCCCCGAAGTGACTAAATATTTGCATAACTTTGATAAGCGACAGCAACCAACCACAATAGAGACATTGATAATAATAATAATAATAAAAATAAAATCATTACGAATGTACCAACAAAACATCAAGTTGTCATAAGAGATAGCGATCGCGTAAAAAAAATGAAAAATGAAAAATTTGTTTCTATTTAAATTTTTGCGGTGTATAATTTTTGCCAACTTTATTTTTGTTTTTTGCTTTGATTTGCGATTTTTTCTTTTAATTTTATTTATTTTGCTTTTTTCTTTTTGCAAAGTGCTTTGACCCTGTGCAAAAGGAGGAACTTCGACGCAGGTCTGTGGCAGAGCATATTAGTAGCTCTGGTTATTCCATTAAAACATCGGAAATATGTTTTTACAAACAATAAGCTTTAAAAAACTGATGAAAACAGAACGAGGAAGGACTGGAAGCAATCAAATCTCGACAGATAACGTTGCTCCTAAACCCCTAAAATCGATATCCGGCTTTACTAAGAATCAGTGCGGTATATATGGAAGCCGCCATTAGGTGGTCAACCGGTTCAATCTGAAGTTTGTGGTTTGCCTTGGTGCATGAACCCAAATCTCAGTTATTAGTTGAATCTTTATCAGAATTCTCATTTGCATAATTTGCCCAATAAACACAGATATTTATAAATCGTTAATTTTATGCTTTCAGCTGAATTTGTAACACAATGTCACCGGGGAAATATTGGAAAATCTTCGCATGCAGGGGATTCGGAAATTCGTCTTGATAGGACGTTTGCTAAACACTCAAAACTTTTTGTTAAATTTGCATGAATTTGGCAAAAGTCCATCGAAACGGCAATGCATCTTTTTTATTTCTATTTGGTTTCTTCTTTTAGCTGCTTGTATAGTTTTATTTGCATTTGCATTGGCATTTAATTAATGGAATTTCAGATGCGGCAACCAATTCGGGGAGACATCAACTCGACGACCTTATTTTGATTGGCAGCCCAAAAATTAAACACGTAATACAAAGAGCTATTAATCTTGAAATTTGCACACAATAAAAAAACAACAATTAAAAAAGCCATAAATAAACAAATTCAAATAAAAACTAAAAATGCTGAAAACAGTTAAATGTGTATAAATGAAATTATAATTTTGGCAAGGAAGCACGACAAGTTCGTGTTCTAAGTCTCTTGTTTGCCTGCAGTTTAGGGCCCCGATGAATGATTTCAGGCGGCTTCAACACACGATTTGAATGTAAATAAATTTATATAAAACAAACTTATTTAAAACTATTTGCCATTTAGTTATGTTGGCTTTCAAGGTGGCAAAAGCTTGCATAAATCATAACACCTGGAAAGTCCAAACCCAGACGAATCAATATTAACCAACAGACCAACCATCATCATAGGCTTAGGCCGAGGCATAGACACAACTCCAAACCCCAGCCTAGCCCAGCCCAAAGCGCATTCAAATTATGGCAATTATATTAAAATTTTTTCCGGCCTCTGTTGTTTCGGTCTGTTTTATTTTTTTTTTTTTTCGAATTTTTTTTGTCGCCCGAACCAAAAATAGACCATGACACGACATAATCGGCGCATCTCTTTGTTTGGATGCGATGACAACATTTAGTTTCTTATTTATAAATATATATAAATATTTTTTTTTTTTTATGTCGTGCCGCCAAACGAAGTGCTGCTTATCAACCGAAATACTTTAATTTATAGACAATTTTTGTTGGGAATTTGGTAAGACTTTGACATGCCATAGCCTAGACTAAGGTTAATAGAGATCTTTTTTCTCAGTTGAGTGCGGCTGTTAGGCAAGGCCAGAGGCCGTTTTTATTTTATTTCTTAAATGAATTATGAAGCGACAAGAAGGTTGTTAAGATTTAAGGCCAATCCTGAGAGGAAATTTATTAATTTATTAAGGAAATACACACACCACAGCAATGGGGAAAATTCATGCTGTGCACTTTGCTACATTATTAATGCGTCTTAAAAATACTTTTTGGCTGATTCGAATTTTCATGGAATTTGAAAAAATCAATGTCAATAGGTTTTAATGCCTTTGGCAAATAGATGATAATTCTTCTTCAATTTGTGTTGGTTTTAGGTTTTTTGTCTTGATTTTGTCTTAAACATTATTAAAGGCTTGTTAACAATAGCTTAGGCTGCGACTTACGTGCGTCACACCATGAAAATCGCACTGCGGAAGTGTGTGTGAAGTGATTATAACTTCTTAATACAGAAACAACTATAATGAGATTCATTATATAGAGTTGATCTATGGCATTAGGTGCTTGTAAGCCTGGGTGTCTGTGGTGTTCAGAGAGCGAACAAATTGCTTTCATTAATAAAAATAAAACAAAAATCAAATCCCACAGCATGAAGAAGAAAGAAAACTGAATTTAGGAATTCTCTGTGGGCAGAAAGAGACTTTATATAGACATGAAACAAGAGTTGGCTTATCTGCCCAGAAACGCAAGGTAAAGTTTGAAATTTATATGCAAAGAATAGAGTTTTAATCACAGTTTTTCTATTTACATTGAACTAGAGCAAACACTTAAGTGTTTACCTTGTTACATTAACACCAAAAATTTTACGCTTGGACGCCTAAGGCTTGAATAACCAACCCCCAACACCATTTAAGTTTCAAGTTTAATCAGAGTTAAACTATAGAGTTGTCCATTTGAACGATCAAGCGATATGCAAACAATCGATCAAACACTATAATTTGCATTTAAACAAACAAATTGAAAATGCAACGGCAAATAAAATTGAAAACTTAAAACAGAAGAAACAACGGCGACCTGGTGGCAATGATCATGATGATGATGATGATGACTATGACTATGACGCTGACGAGTTGAACTATGATTTATGGCCACACAGGTGTTGGAAGATGGAGATGGAAACAGAGACACTGACATATGTAGAGACAATCACAGACAACAGGTCACATTAAAGGAGGCCCCAAGCCATTGACAGAAGGAGACAACAAAAGTTTGAAGCGCGTGCGAGACAAGGCAAGTCAAATGTCAGAGGTTCGGATGCTCAAATAATTGAGCAATTAATTAACCCGATACATCAGCTCAAATTATAGACAAAAAAAAAAAAAAATACAATGAAACCCAGGGGAAGAGAGGCTAAGAAGGCGAACAGAGTAAATCCAACTATAAAAGCCCAAACATAGTCTAGGAATAACAACAGTTAACGAGCAACTGATATCCAACCAAGATGCGTCTCTTTGTGGTAAGGGAAAGCCTAAACGATGGATTAACTAAAGGATAAACCAAGCACCAGGCACCAAGCCCAAACTCAAGTGGATTTTTATTATTCTAACATCTTCTTCCCTAACTCCCTACACATACAGACTCTATGCACTCTTGTTGCCTTGGCCCAGGCTAAGCCCCAGGGTTATAACTATGGCAGTGGAGTCTCTGGTACCCTAGCCGCCAGCCACGGCGGTCAGGGGGGCTTCCTGAGTGCTCCCAGCAATACCCAGAGCGTAGCCTCCTATGGACCTCTGGGTGCATTGCAGAGCGCCAGCGTTGGTTCTCTGCTGAGCAGCCCTTCTTATAGTTCCTCGTCCAGTGGCGGTAGTGGTGGCAGCAGCTTCAGAGGCTTTGGCGGTGGCTACTCCAGCCAACCAAGTGGTGTCTCATCTTCGTTCGCCACGCATTCCGGCAATAGCGGCTTCTCTGGCTTTGGCCAGTCCCCTAACATTGGTTTCGGTGCTCTGTCCGGCTACCAGGCCCCCAACTATCAGCAACAACATCATGAAGAACAACGTGCCACCTTCGAGGCTCCCATTATCCACAAGCAGTTCATTACCATAGCCGCCCCTGAGGAGCATGAGAATCTGGAGAGATCCAAGCATTTGGTAATTGGCCGCCCACAAAAGAACTACCGTGTGGTCTTCATCAAGGCTCCCTCATCAAGCAATGCCAATGTCAGGC
>JAWNPV010000587.1:1769-17173 GCA_035078785.1 Collessia kirishimana
GTAATGTGCTACATTTTAGTGTAGTCATACCCTTAAATTTCTAAATGATGATTCAATGATGCAGCACTTTTAAGCATGTAATAACTTTAAGCCTGTGTTTAGTCACCGTCTACAAAGAATGGAGGATTCAGTAATGCGGTTACACATTTATCAGTGCTGTAGGCGACGTACTCCTTTCAACTACTTGTATTTATGTAGCAGCAATTTCATAATATGCTCGGGCAATATGATTTGTCGTCATCAGCAATGTGTATATTACTTCCTCCCGGGAGTCATTAGCTAGTTGTTGCAGTGTTAGCAAATAACGTTATACAAGCACCCTCTATTCAGACTTCAAACAACTATAACAGAAAAAACAATTTTTTTTACATAGTAACGAAGTTAATTTTTGTAAATTGCATGCAAGCATATAGATTAGGGTTTTTAACCCTACATACATAAGTATGTCTGAGTTGACTTTATCAATCGATAGTTAAGTGTATTGTTGGTTGGGTGCTCCTTCATATATTTTTACAGCTACAGTATTTTATAACTATAGCTTAGTTAAAAACCATCATATATTGAGTTAGGAAATTGGAAAATATCTGTTATTGAATTGGCAGTGTTTTATCATTCTTCTACATCTATTTGCGCATGGTTCAATGTTTACCTTGGATAAGGTCATATAAGTACGAAAGTTTAGGCGCACCGAGTGTTAACGTAATAAAGTCTATGCTACAATTCAAAAATAAGATTTACTTAATATATTTGTTGTCGTTGTTGCTGGCTGTCCAGAGCGCTTGTTACAATGAAATCTAATTAGAACAAGATGTATAAACAGTTTCTTAGTAGTGTCAAAACGGTGTAAGCATTGTTTTTGTTGCTATTTTCTAATAAATATTGTGATAATTTTCCTTTAAATATTACAACAAATAACTTTATTTTAAATGCAAATCTATTATTTTTGCACACAAAGTTAAAAAATTTATTAGTTTTAGTGTATAAAGGATTTCTTTACAAATTTTCTTTGTTTGCTTTTAATCTGAATATTGACTTGCATCGATTTAATACTTTTAAATTCCTAAAAAAATAAGTTTTCAGTTATATACGGTGCAAGCATGCTATTCAACCTAAGCAAATAATATAGATATCCCAAATAGAAATCACAGCGACGAGTAAGTTAATTGAAAACAAAACAAAATATGTGCAAGCAAAATTGCAAACGCTTTATCTGTGTTTGTTGGCAAAAATTGTGACTTTAAACTTTAACACATAAATAACGTCTATCAACGCAATACCCCAATCCCCCTGTGCCCCCTCTGCCACTCCTATCAACTTACCCTAAACCATTTATTAACTCACCGGCGAACACATATGTAGACGCACTCTTGAACACCTTTTCGATCCCAATTCATCCAACATCCAAAACATCACCATTCTCCTAAATAGACATAAAATATTCTTATCTTTAAATAATTTATTCAATAATATTTGTAAATATATAAATACCACGCAACACATTGTATACACTTGTAAATACGCCCATTTATATATATGTACTATATTAATAATTTATATCAGCTTAAGGTCATCGTAGCTATAGCTCATAATTTTTTCAGTTCGTTGGCAATTTTTACATTGTCACCAAACTTAGTATAAATAAATAAATAAATAAATAAATAAATAAAAGAATTTACAATCATAAATTACGCAAAACAACAGTATAATTATACAATATATACCATTAAATACATATTACACACAGTCAATTGAAGTTAAAACTACAGAAGTGCCGCCATTAGATATTTTGAAAATTATTGGATTTGGTGGGAAATACTGTGATATAATTTGCTTTCGCAGTCACCGACTGGCTTTCTTCGTGTGTAGACGTCTGCGAGCTTATCAAGTATTAGTGATTTTTTTCTATTCCACCTTCTACTCATTTTCTCATTACCGCGCACGAGCAGTTATATTAAACGTTCAGTGCACTCTCAATTCAAATCATCATCATGGCCCCTGGGCCACATAATCTTGGGGATAACTGCTTTGCTTGCCTTAGGCTTGCCTCCTCCCCTTCCTGTCCACAATATCTGCACCGGAGAGAGCTACTCAAAATCAAAACAATTCATCAACCACATACACTGCTACCGCGGAAAATTACTCAACCACAGCTTCGACAGCAAACAAACTAGCTGTTAATTGCGATAAGCACGATAATCTCCGAGAGCGCGCTAACCACAACCATTCTCTCTCGAAAGCACCCAAAACCAAACTGATAAACCTGTTGGTCTTAACTTTGCAGCTGCAGAATCACTAGCAAAAACTAATCAAAACAACCCAAATTTTTCAAACAATATTAACAATTCACATGACTCCAATAACCCTACATAAATTTTTACCGAAGATTCGAATACATCAATGGATGATCTTGACTTTCAGTCAGGTCTCTTGCTATTGATATTCCGCTATATTGCAAACATAAATCTATCCTTCTCTCTTAAAATCTCACAATGGCTTATTCAATAACCACAACGAACTTACTCTCTTGTTAAACGATCACTCGCCTGATGTTTTATGTTTGCATGAAACTCACTTACCACACAATTCTAAAAACTTCATCTGCCCCAAAGTATATATCGGTTACGTCTTCAATCTGCCACAAAACACTTCGGCCAAACGAGGTATTGGTGTGCTTATCAAAAGACACATTCCACATTCGTGTAACACTATAAACTGCAATATCCTATGTTCCGTTATGCGACTACGCCTTGGCAGTGTAATTACTATTATAAACACATATATCGCTACCAGCCAAGTTTGCTCAAGATAATGTCCTCCTTAATAATGGATATAATCGGCTAACCATCTCTCAACACACAATAGCTTCACCAATGTCGACAATTCAATGATATACCTAAACATTGCCAATAGAAGTAGCTGGTCCACCCTAGATAACCTTCATGGCAGCGACCACTTCCCTATAACACTTCTCTATCCAATTCCGCCCCGAAAACTTCCCTCCGCTGCCAAAATATTAAGCCGACGCTTCCAACTGGAATATTTTTGAAAGCGTTTTAAATAACTTTGATGTAAACTGGTCTCGCTCGAGTGACCAAATGCATTAGGACTGCCGCTAACTGCAGCATTCCACAAAACAAAAAGGGTCCCACGTAAAGCGTGAAACTATAACCTTCAGCAGTTTAAAGACACAAAACAGCGTATTTTTCATTCCTACGATATTAAAATGTATACTTCCTTATTAATATAATACAAAAAGACGAATGCTATTCTTAAAAAAGCTGTACTTTCGTCAAAACGCTACTGCCTGGAAAGTTTCACGGCTCGTATATCCCCTCTATCTACCTCTAGGAAAATTTTGTCAGATTTAAAACGAGTTGCCGGGGTCCCCACCATACCTATAAAATTTATTGGTTCCGACTCAGCCCTTATTACCTGCCCCCACATATTTGCAAAAGAGTTCGGCCTAGTCAAATTACTCTAAAAATAGCAATTTTCCAGCCGATTATATTCATCAAAACTCGTCTATCAATCCGGTACCTACAACCAAATACTTTGTCGACGTCCGCCAAATCCCTTGATCTGAATTTTACGCTATTTGAAATCGAAGCATCAGTTGGGACGGCCATAGGAGAAAAGCCCAGGGGCGGATCGCATATCCTACCCTATGCTAAAACACATCCCTCTGTCTCTCAAACGTAAACTTTTTGACATATTTAATCACATGTTTAACTCGAGATCCTACTCTCACACTTGATAAAAATCTAAATAAAAAAAATAATAGCAAGAAGACTGATGTGGCGCATAACCCGCCATAATTAAATTTAGCAAAACTAAGTAACCTTTAAACAGAAACACAGCACGTTGGACGCTTTGTTGCGTATTCAACACTTCGCGTCGAACGCTTTTACGACCTTTTTGGGTGCCTCTTTCGCTATTGATAAATGTCAATTACTACACATATGCCGTAAAAATAAATTTCCCGAAATAAATTTTAAGAACAATATTATTAAAAGCACAGATCAACAAAAAATTCCTAGGAATAACCTTCGATTACAAGATTTTTTTTAAATACCATTGTAATAATTTAAGAAAACAACTAGAATCCCGCTTAAACATTATCATGTCAATACTCTCATCAACATAACTCGCGCCTAATGCTTTCTAAAATTGATTATGGTCTCCCCATCTACGGTTGGTGGACAAAAGCTCACATCAAAAAAAATACAACCACCTTACCACGGAGCTGTTCGCCGAGCCATCAACGCATTTACCTCCTCGCCGACTCGCTGTATATTTGGAGAATGTGGACTCCCATACATATCGGAGCGCATCATTGACTCACTGGCGTTGCGCCTATTATAGCACCCAACTGGGTCTGCCACCTCCCAGCCTTCACAATGCCATCGTTTTGCCCCCTCACTGGTCCAAACAAATGCCCAACATAAACACAATCTGCCTTCGCTACTAAAAATAATACCCCCAGTTCGGAATTTCTGGCCCGCTTTTTCTGCGAAAAAGATAAGATTGATAGAAGATCCTGGCTTTATACCGACGGCTCCAAAACAGCAAATGCAACCGCCTTTGCTGTGGTAAAAACGAAAACAAAATCATCGCTGGAAGATTCCTATCCTCATACAACTCCATCTTTACCGCTGAAGCGTTCGCTCTACTTGAAGCTTGTCAGTTTTTCTGCCAAGAACAAGGGCCTTTTTTTGTAATTTGTTCAGATAGCCTCTCAGCTATATCAGCATTTCAAAGTTGGCTCCATTGTGACCTCACAATACGGGAAATAAAGAAAATCACATCCTCCAACCACAATAAAATCACAATTCTCTGGGTCCCCAGCCACCAAGGCATTCCCGGTAACGAAGACGCCGACAAAGCTGCAAACGACATCCTTTGCAGCATCCTTTTTCTTTAACTCAATCAATGCCAAGGATATTAAAAATTTAATTCATCTATATCTCAACGAGATTTATTATTTTCTCCGCACATCTTAAAAGAAGAGTCTGCCTGATTTTTACTCGCGTACGCATCGTCCATACCCAAAGCACCCACGAACATCTATTTACTGGCGCTGCACGGCCTACTTCCACGCGGTGCGGAGAAGCGCTAACTGTCAATCATATATTGGATACTTGTCGTAATCTTAAGAGCATTAGGGTGTCTTACTTTGGCTCCCTCTCCCCCTCTATAAATCGACAAACTTCCGCAGAGGGAAACATGCAAAAGTTAATTAAGTGTAGTATTTGATACTAGATTTAAATATATAATATAAATATATATATAATATATAATATATATAAAATAAATATATATATAATAATATATATAATATAAATATATAATATAAATAAAAATAAAAAAATTTGCTTTCGAGGTTTGGTTAAGGAAAAACCGATATACGTAAGATTTAAAATGGGTTCTATATTTTTACAAGTTTAAAAATACTATTGCCAATCAGTTTAAAGAGTATGGTTTTAAAATAAAAAATTCTTGTGTGTTAGCTGATATTTTTCGATTTCCGTATAATTTACATCAGTATAAATATTCTTATCAACGGCATATGCTTATAAACTATAATTTAAAAAATTACAAAAATTAAAACATGGTATAAAATGTTATATGTCGAATGCAGCCACAGTATTTTATTTTAGTTTATAAAGCTTAAATTAAAAAACTTTGAACTTTCTGATGCGTAGTTTGATGTTGCCTTCATCTACGAAGGATTCCTTATTAGGAATTAAACTTGAAATTATATCTGATTTTTTTTATCGTGTACCATTACACGGCCGTGGTGGTTTTAAGTTACGAAGTAGAATGATCGGAGCTCCAACTTTAAATTTAAAATGGTGTGGTGGCATGCTTGGCAAATCCAATGAATTTAAAAACTCAATTGGATAATTCACAGTTTCGTTGATATCACAAACAGCATTGATAGATATGTATGATACCAAGTTCCCAGGCAACAACAGTTATATTTTTAAATTTAATTTATTGACGCCCACTATTTGTTAACAAAATCGCTTTTTCTGCCAATAAAGGAGGAATAAACCGGGGTACGCATCAAAGGTAATTGCGCAGTAATTAATATCACATATCGCGGTGTAAGGAGAAAAAACAAAATTTAATGTTATAAATATTTTGACTGACCAAATCTGAAATGACTCAACCAATTTTCGTAAAATTTTGTGTACATATCTGTTAGGCCTGAATCCCCCTAAATGTTAAGGGTGGTTCAATGCTAATTATCAATTGTAGCAGTGACGGTTATACCTATCAATATTTTAACTTAATTTATTTATAAGTCAGCAATGCCAAAAAACCCAAATGGGCCAATTTGAGTCGTCGAACGCTCAATTCTACAGATGCGCGAGATCGAAGAGCGCGAAGATCAGGCGAACAAATCGAAGAAGATAAAGAAAATGCGCGTGTGAGCATGGCGCAGTTACGTCAATTAAAATCGCAAGAGGCACGAGATAAACGTAATCAACAATGACTACTACAACGAAGAGAAGCGCGTAGATTCATAGTTAATCAACGTAAAAGAAAAATTTCACGATAATCGATCGAGAAATTCCGGAGCAGTTAAATGACTAACACCGTGACATGAGAATTTTATATATAAGATATTCAAGCTTGTATAGGCATTTTTAAGCTTTTCCGCTTTTAACTTAGGTAACTATGAAAATACCTAACCAAGTAACTTAAAAATACTGAAAAAAGGAGCTAGTTACTCTACAATATCAAGCCAGTGTGTTGTTCTTGGTTCGTTTGAGTTCCTTAATTGGTTACTTTTGTTTTGTTTTATTTTATTTTTAAACACTATATTTTTAATTAATATTATTATATTATAAGTCTCCACAAGTTATTATATTTACTTAGTCATTACTTAAGAGTACAGCCGAAAATACCAGGCCCTTTTTACTTAAACATATATGTAATATAAATAAAACTAACAGTTTTAAAAAATTTATGTATATTGTATGGGTTTGAAAAGCGTTAGCCGTTATTAAAATTCGGTTGGTTTATGTTATCAACATGTCGAGTATGAACATTAGGATCAACATTGACCGGTTCATTACGCGGTTGTAATTATAGTGCCATAGGACAATGTTACCAAAAGCTGTAAGGTATGGCTGTTATATGTTAGATCGGTTATTTAAACCGGAAATTAATCATGTTATTCGGCTCGAATGTTAAGAAATATTTTAACCAATGGAAGACAGTGGCCTTATTTACATATTAGAATATAACGTATAAATGTTGACTGTATAAATTCATATTTATATAAAGAGAATCAAGGGCGAGCAAATAAGCCGCTTAGTAACGGAACGTAAAATTGTATATTCATAAAGGCCGTAAGATAGATAGGGGAAACAATACTAATGTGACCATTACCAAGCATTAATATTAATTTATGTGTTATAATTATAGTAATAGCTTACCTGTAAACCACGAATCATAAGTTTAAGAAATGTTGGAGTTATGTGCTTAGTTTGATTTATAGTGACATTTGTCCAATCAACAATAACTATAAAACCGAGAGTTTGGTTTTCGACATTTTCTAATAATTTATCAAGTGAAACCATAAGTGCGCGAAAAACATCGTTTAATTGATATTTGAGTGGATTCCAATTTGCTGCGGAAAATGTTATTATTTTACTTCCTTTTCGATCCCGTTGGTGTAAAATACGTGGATTTCCATCTCGTATAGCTCGCTGAATGCGTTCATCAAATATATTCATATTTGCCAGCAAAATAATATTTTCACGTTTAAAGATAAGATACTTTAAAAGTTGGTTCAGGGAATCGTGGATATTACCATTGTTTGTAATAATGAAACGAGATAAAAATGAATTATCTCCACAACATAATTTATGTTGACGAGTAATGCGTGTATCGGCGTTCAACTTCTCCTTCAGCAACTCTAAAGCGATCGTTATATTAGAGAAATCTGTTAAGTTCTCCGAAAAATGTTCGTAGTCACTTTTATAAGAATCCAAAACTTTAAAGTAATCTTCAGTCATGATACCTACAATAAAAAATTATATATAAAAATTTAGTTACAAAAAAAAATTAGGTCACGCGAAACTCAACATCCCTCCAGCCTACCATCAAATTGCCAAAAATGTTATATAAAATATGGAAAACGAAGAAAAAGCACAATTAACCAAATATATAAAAATATATATTAAAACTAATACTCTTTGGACAAAAAAAAATTGTGACAAAAAAAAAGTTCTAGCATATAACTTTTTGATTTAAAGTATGGTATAAAATGTGTAAACTAAGTTGCCTTTAACTTTATAGTAGTCATCTAAATTCCTGAATACGTCTGTTTTTCGTCGCTTTTTAGCAATCATGATTATTATGTCATGAATTGTATAAAAATAGTTTTAATGTAAGGCTGCTGCATCAGGGAGATACAGAAATTTACACGAAACTAAGACACAAAAAATGAGTCACCGTCTTGCAAAATTTCTCCTAGCCTGATATCAAATTTCTTTTAACAAATTTTTTCATATGGTGTTCCATACTCCATATTTCTTAAATAAAAGTTTTAAACCAAATATTCAATGAATGCAACTTTAAAAATTCTATATCAAATTGCCTTCCCACAAAGAGGGTTAATAATTATTCAATAATTGTATGACCTTATCATAAATAAACTATATTCTAAATGCCAGAAATATAAATATTGTCAGTCTACTAATTATTATCATATCGTACTTTTGCCACTGTTGTTTTTTTATTATGATCAGTTCAATTTTGAATAGATGTATAATTTCGTACTACAAAAGTTTTTTATAAAATTAAGTCTTACATAAAAAAATTAAAATTATATTAATAAAAATATAATAAACTACATCAGTGCGTTTAATTAATTTAACAAATAAACTTCTTGTTTTTATTAAAGCTAACCTAAATAAAAATTCACTCGCATTCTAAAAAATTTGTCAGACTTGATAAGGGACATTCATAAAGAACTTTAATAATAAATATACATATGTCGCAGATGAATGACCGTTATGATAAGTTTGAATTCAACCGTCAAAGCGTGAGCGAGATAGCTAAAGAGAAGTGTTCGATAGGATATGAAGAAAATGAGAAATTCCATTAGAAAGCGTCACTGGCGTGGAACGCGAGTTAGCATGGCGCTGGGCGGTTGTTCGAATGATCGAGAAGAAGTAAGACACAATAAACGGAAGGCATACGAAATACATACAGAGATGGTCAAAAGTCTTTACACAAACGAAAATTTTTTGAAGTTTTAACTTTGAAAGCGTTTTTATTCTTATTGCTTATAATAGGTGGCAAAAAAATTTGTATCGTTATAAAGCCTAATCTATTTACTTACTATTCCAAAAACTACTTTTAAATTCAGCTTTGTAACTGATCTGCTTGCAGACCTATTCTTATTAGATAATTCCGTTGATTTATTAATATTCCTAAATATATTTTTAAAATTAAATATACAGAATTACTTAAAAAGCTCCAAATTTAAGTTTTTTTACTACTACTACTACTAACACTTATTTAAACAATTGACAAAAAAAATTGATTATTTGCAATGTGTAAGCACTTTTGTCGTGAATTTTTGCACATGCATGAACCTAATTGTGTTTTAAATTACATTATTAAAAATTACAGAAAACTTACCTTATAACTAAATTACGTTGAATTTAACTACTGTAATTTAAGCTAATTCGCCTAAAACTAAATTCAATTTAATAAACTTTTAATAGTTTTAATAACTTTTTTTGCATACTGATCTGCTAGGCATTGTGACATATTCATGTATTAGCATAAGCTACTACCATAAAGATTTTTAAATTTGCCTAAAGGTGTAGTATTGGCTTTTTCTAGTATATCCTACTTGTTCGTATTAAACCGTTGCCATAAAAATGTTAGCAAGTGTTTGTATATTAATTTTAACCTGAATGTATTAAAATAAATTACAGTGGTTAAAATTAACGTTTTACGTTTATTAAGGTTTAAATATTTTAAAATAAAAATAATAATGTAAGCCAAACGCTTGTACACATACATCTTTTTTTCAATTTTTTTTCGTTTATGCTAGCTTTATATTTTACATATTAAAAATTTGACTTTTGTTTAAAGAAAATACAATTTTATGTTTATGTACAGATAAGCAACCAAATCTAATCTCATCGGACTTATGAGTTGTATCAGCTTATATAAGAATGTATGTATGATTGATGAATAGAACGAACATCGCAATAGCAAATTTAATAACTGAAATCTTGCGAATATTGGTTATACATAAAGCAGGGTTGGATAGGCGTTTGAGTATGCTGGCCAATAGTTGTTTTGTCTTTAGCATTAATTTTGCCTTTGAGCATCGCGCTTAAGTATTGGCCAGTGCCTTAGGCTAGGTAGGTATTGTGTTCCTTTGCCACCTTCTTCTTTGATAATGCAAAAAAGTGACGGTTGCTTGCTGTTTCAGAATCTATGTGCCAAGCAACGCCATGAAAATGTAATTTTTATCGAGTATTAACCTATAAGATTGTTATTGTTATTATTGTTATTGTTCTGACTGCTCTTGTTCTTGATGGTATTAAGCTGGCATTAGGGATGTATAAAAAATAAGTAACGTAATGTATAATTTTTGATGAGTTGTGGTTTATAAGTATATGTACATATATTCAAAAAGCTTAATAGTTAGCGATATTGGCCCTTGTGGGGGTCGATACATAAAATCAACAAACCCTAGTAAGCAAATCTGGCCACCTCTATGGCAGCAATTTACACGAAACTAAGACACAAAAAATATCTTACTCTCTTGCACAGCTTCTCCTAGCCTGATATCAAGCTCTTTTTAAAAAAATTTTTTCATATTGTTTTCCATACTCCAAACTTTTTAAAAAATTATTAAAACCAAATGTTAAGTGAATGCAACTTTAAAAATCCTATATCGAATTGACTTCTCCAAATCTGCAAAGTTGCATTATAATTGTATGACATAGAAATAAACTATATTATTTTAAATGCCAGAAATATAAATATTATCAGTCTTCTAATTATTCTCGTTCTCTTGCCAATATTGTTCTTTTTTGTTGTGATTAGTTTAATTTTGAATAGATGTATAATCTCGTACTTCGCATATGTATATAAGTTTTTTATAAAATTAAGTTTATATAATTAAAGACAATTAAAAGAATAATACTAAAATAAACGACATCAGTGCGTTTAACTAATTTAACAAATAAACCTCTTGTTTATATTAAAGCTAACTTATATAAAATTCCACTCACATTTAAATTGCAGTTATCTTGTGATTAACTAAAAAATGGTATAATTGTAAAACCATTACCGTGGTTTTTAGATGGATACCATTAGAGTAGAGATGGTAGTAAATTTTTTAAACATCGCAACACAGATTTTTAAGTCGTTATATTAATGGCGATATATATTTTAAAAAATTTGTCAGACTTAATAACTGACATTTATAAAGTTGTAATGCGTGTATTTAAAATTTGCTAATAGGAGTAATAATTATGTTGGCATCATAGACATTAACGGAAGCATATTTCAAAAATGGTTAATCTTTGATTACTCCCATTGAATGTCAAGTGGATGTCTTCTCTTAAGTCTTCTGAACGAATTACTGCTATTTAGCAGGTATAGCGCCAAATTGTTGGAATGGTTGTGAAGCCTCTCTATATATTTGGAGTTCATATTGGCTATAACTTTATTGACACAGGGCACCCCAAGATACGAGTGGATCTTTTTGTTGGTATAAAACATATGTGCATTGCTAATCATACGTAAAGCTTTACAACTTTAATAATAAATATATAATTGTCTATGTATTTCACCCTTAATAATATATAGTATAATGCGAATTATAAAAATGGATAAATAAAGTATATAAAGGCTAAATTCTAGACCTTTTCAACTAAAACTTGTCAGTGGAAATTATTACCTGTAAGTTTAGTTTTGGGGGAAAAAAAGCTTAGGAAACTGAAAACCCGGGAGAATTTGAAATTTAATTACGTTTATCTTAAAATAACTGCTATGACAGCTCATTTATATGATGAAATATTAAGTCCATAGTAATCAGAATTTACCTTTATTAAGTGTTAGACAGAATTAGCCGTAACACTAACTAAATTAACCTATGTTGAACCCTTCTTGTCAAAATACTCACTTTATTGAATATTATATAAAAGCTGAATTAAAAAATTAGAAATATTACATCAATGATGGGAACACTGATTAAGGTGCAGATGCAGATCTTCAATCTACCGCAATGAGATCAAAACCAATTTCGCATTCTATTATAGAACTATTGTCAGCAGTCAAATTAAGCTAATGCATCGCATGGACTGATGGTGGAATTGCAATATTAGTTAAGAGCACTGTTAAGCATTTCGCATTGTTTAGCGCTAATTGGTGGTAATCGGAACCATCACTGGATGTGGAGGGACAGAAAATGTAATGTTAGAGCTACACTACTAGTCATGTGTTTAGCCTCTAATAGAACAAGGATTCTGGGAACTGATATTCCTACTTGGCTGAACTTAGTCCTGTAGCAGGGCATTCCTGATAAAATAATTAATGTTACGGATAATTGAGACTTTCAAAGACCACATGGCAGTAATTGTTGACATTAAAACACAGCTCACTGTCGTAATACCAACTGCCCTTTGGAATGTACGCGGAACTACCCTCAATAAGGACCTAAATATTCACACTGTCGAAGAGCAAATTGGACTACACACTAACAGACACAGAGACAGACTCCATAGACACCGAAGGACCTAGTTAGACAGGTCAAGAGACTTGGGACAGCTAGACAATCATGAGAAGTCCTAAAAATTTCATTCTTTTTGCTGCACAAATGAGGTGCAACTAGAATGTACCGGACTTAATTTTTATATTTAATAATATATTTAAAAAAAAATTTAATCAAAAAATAAAACTGATATAACACAACACCGCATCCTTACAAGACTCTTATCTATCGCAGCCTTTCAGAAGTTTCTTAATGAGTCAATACATCTAAACATGAACCCGAATTCGCTTAATGTCATTGATGTTGCAGTGGATCTCTTAACGTAAAATATTTGTAGTGCAGCAGATATGACGAGTCCTGTTATAAATTTCTTTTCACTTTAACTTTTAGTTATTTAATTGAAATTGACTCACCTTGCCAAATGAGCTTACCAATTAAAAATTTTCGTTATGAAGAGTCTGCACAGAAAAAAAATTTTTAAATAAGAAAAAATCAACTGGCTTGGACAACATTAATGGATTAACCATTCAAAATCTTCCTCATAAATGCATTCGTTTCCTAACATTTACAGAGGTGGTCAAAAGTCTTTACACAAACGAACATTTTTTGAAGTTTTAACTTTGAAAGCGTTTTTTTCTTATTGCTTATAATAGGTGGCAAAAAATTTGTATCGTTATAAAGCCTAATCTATTTACTTACTATTCCAAAAAAAATTTTAGGGATATCGGTTACAACAACAAAAATATCGACACTCATTTGAGAGCGTCACACGAATCACTCAATGCAAAGCGATTGACTAAAAACCGACGCGAAACAAAAAAAAGAGAGCCGCTCAGAGAGAGATCGTGTGTGCGCAATCTCTTCGGTTATGTTACGAAGCAGAGGATATTAGAAAAAAGTGTCAACAGTCATTTGCAAGCTATGCATAAAATAGTTAAGTTTAGTAAACAATATGTCAATAGACATAATAGACAATACACATCCTTGATCTCCCATTTAATTAAATGCAATAATAATAGTAGGTGTCACTGGATACCTTCTATTACTGTAATTTTAAATTACCAATACATTTAGTGAATGTCTAACGAAAATAAAAAAAAATAAAAAAATGTAACTATCCATTACCTCAAAAGAGACGCGAGGAATTTAATTTGACTCACGAGACTGCAGAAACGGAGATTTTTACGCAACCACCTTCCAGACGGCAAGGCTTTGTGGCAGCACACAATACGGCCTTTAAAAAAGCGCTTAAAATGCAGTGAAACAAAAACTTTAATCTATGGATAATACTCTTGATTCTAGATACTATCTCTGGAAGGCAACTAGATCCGTCAGGTCAGGTCAGGTGCTGAGACTATGGCCAATTAAAACCGCATCAGGACTAGTCTGTAAGTCAGCTGAAGACAATGCTAAAACCTGCGCCAGTCATCTAGAAAACAGATTTTAACTTTTCACCGCACTGGAACCTTAGGTGGAAACACTTTCAGACACAAATTGTCGATTTTATTGGTACCAGGTTACCAGCGGAATGACGCAAAACTTGGTTAATGTTATCCTGAGCAGCTCTCTGTGCACGACTATGCTAGAGTTTGTAAATCGCAGTGTATTGTGTTTACTACTTCTAGGTTGATGATTTATTTGTCTTTACACTGCCTTTTTGGTAAAATTATGACAACTCTGGCTGCGAAAGACCATTAGGCTTCGTTTAAACACATACCTTGCATTTAAAGATAATTTGAGTTCAAAATTTATTTTATCAGTGATCTCGATCGTGAAGATCGATGAATGAATTGTGGCAGCGTCTGACTAGGGTTCGACTTGTAAAGCTTTTAAGGAGGGTTTGCATTTACTACACTCTAACGACACTTGAAGCAGAGCCATGGCAGGACAACAACAAAATTTGTGCTTGCTCTGCACGCCCTGTCGCGCCTTAAACTATAGCTATAGCATCAGCAAAATATTAAAAACTATGCTGTACATAGCTGTAGTAAGGAATTAGGAGCGAGATAAGAGCTGAGCAAATGATATTTCTTCTGCTACGGGTCTCGCGTGTGTTTGTTTTTCAGTCTCTGTTTTTGCTATTTTCTTACATAATTAAGACAGAGAGAGAAAAACATATACACGCTCTGCTCAGGCCCTCGACAAAGTGAGAGCGGTAGCAATAGCAAAACATAGTATAGCGGAAGTAGCGTAGCGTAGCGTGGCGTTAGCCACTTTGGTTTTTAAATTATACAGAACACAACAAAAAAATTGGATCTTGATTTAGTATTACATAAATGTTCAAGATAATTGCTTTTTTTTTTAATCTAGTCGTTAAGTTTCAAATATGAATTTGAACTGGAACTGCCGAGATGAAAATTTAATATGTATCAGAGACCTGCAGCGGTGCACCGCAACTCTGAGTACACCGCATGGGTACTTAAGTATTTTTCATACTTAAGTATAAAAAGTACTCATCAGAATGAGTACGGTTACTTTTTTTACCCACAAGGTTTTTGTACTCAGATCAATGGGTATACAAAAATACTTATACCGCCTGTACCCACTCATTTCTTTACTTATGCTGAGAAATACTTAGAGAAGTTGCTGTGAGTGTTTCAACTTGCAGCTGCCTTTATAGGTAGTGAGTACATTTATTACT
>JAWNPV010000591.1:0-17138 GCA_035078785.1 Collessia kirishimana
GGCTATGGCTATGGCTATAGCTATGACTATGCTTGGCACTGGCGTTCGTGTTCCTGGCCAGACAGGCGACGGCGCATCACGCACACGGCACTAAAACACTGCCACTGTGTGCATGTGTGTGTGTGTGTGTGTGGCGGAGAGAGAGAAAGAGAGAGAGCTAGCCAGAGAGAGTATTAGAGAGCGGTGGACCATCGCCATCGCCATTAACCATTGCCATTGCCATAGGCATAGCCATGGTGTTAGCGTTAGCAAGAGCCATCAGTGATCACTGATCCGTTGATCGCGCACACACACGTGGGTGGTTAAAGAATGGTAGGGTGGCCACTTACCGCTTGACTGCTCTGGTTCTGGTTTTGGGACTGCTTTTGAGTCTGATTCGGACGCTGACGTCCTCCGGCTGGTGGCAACATGCTCTCCACGCCCTGCATGATAACACTGGCTCCCAGAAATTTGTTGAGCAGGGCACGAGCTTCCCGGTCCTCAGTATTGTCACCGGGTTCCACCACTGCAAGTTCAATTTTAATTTAGCTGATGACACATCCTTTATCTTTTGTTACACCTACCATTGTCGGCATTGCGCATCCTTTCTAGTACATCGTCGACGCTGGTAACCAAACGTTCCTCACCGCTGGTATTCAGAAAGGAACGCGTCTTACTGCCACGGGAGCTACTAGTGTTGCTGGCGGTCTCGGTGGTCTGACGCAACTGCTGTGCATCTATAACGCTGCATACCTCATTCGATTCACTGTCCTCGGTTTCCTCGTCGACGAGCTCTTGTTCTGTATGGCTCATGGACTGCGATGATGAAGATTCTTTGCGTATGAACTTCTGACTTATCTCCTTTATCGAATCGGAGCCGCGACGAACATGCTTGGTATCGATGTCATCTGTAGCTCCGATCTTCTTGAACTCGCGCACTACACTGGTGTTGGCATCCTGTGAGGATTTGCGTTCCAGCTTTTGCTGCAAGGCTTGTAGCTCATCGGCATTGCTGGAGTAGATCAGCTCCTTGCGTTCGTGACGTGGTGGCGAATGGTCATCCGAATAGAATTGCTCCTCAATGACATAGCCAGAGACTTCTGCAATCAGAACTTACAATTATAAAAAGGGAAAAGCTAGTTAAGGATCTAGGAGTGCGTACCTTGCTTGGTCTCACTGGGCTCCGGCTGGGCCTTTTTCTTAAGGGCCCGTATGCCAAAGAGTGGTAAACCATTCTCATCGGTGGGACCTACGCCATAGCTAGAGGTGATGGAGTCCTCTTCGCGTCGCTTACTGGAACTGCTGCTTGTGCTGCCAGTGGTTGATGTCATTGTGCGCGTTATCTTGCTGCTTGTGGTGCTCGAAGCCGAACTCTTCCTTGGCGATGAAGTTGGGGAGGAAGATCCATTGGCCACCGGTGTATGGCCACGCAGCACTTTGCTGCGATCTGCCCATATGGGTCCGGTGGTTTTTGGCTTCTCGTTGGGCTTACTGTGACTGCTGGGCTTGCTGCCTCGGCGCTCTGATCCTGGTGAGCTGCCGCCACTGGTTGAACGCGTCGTCGTTGTTGTTGTCGTTATAATGGTCTTGCCTTGTGGGCTGCGACGTCGCTGCACCGTCGTCTGACTTTGACTTTGAATTGGACTGGCGCTACGGTCCCGCGGCTTCACTGGAGGTTTGCCCTGCGGACTACTGTCTACCTTATCGGCTCGCGATTGCTGGCGAATGCTGGTGCTGTTGGCACTGCTGCGCGTTTCCTTCAAGCTGCTACTAATGGTCTTGCCCTCTGGGCTGTGACTGTGATCGCGTGGCTCGTGGCGCTGCGGTTGTTCCGGAACCCGACGCGTTGGTAACGGACTGCGACCCACACTGGGCGTGGAAGAGGCACTGTGACTTGTTTTCGTTATGGTTGTTGTAGTTGTCGTTGCCGTTGTACCTGCATTAATGAGGTTCTTCTTGATCAAACGAATCTGGGCGCGTATACGGCGGCGCAGTTCATAGCTGGTAACCGTCTCCAGCAGCTGCTCCAGAATATGTATATCAAAGATCTGTTCAATATCGAGATCTGTGTGCTTCAATTCCTCGCTGATGCTGGTGCGCGTCCCTTCGGTGCGCGACACTCGCTTGGGCACATCAAACTTTACCGCTGCATTGGGCTTTCCTGGTTCATAAGACGTCTCATCATCCACAGAGGATTTTCGCGTGTAATTTGTTTTGTTGATCTCCAACGAGTCACGGCGGATATGCTCCAATGAGCTCTTTGTATGATCCATGTACGATGGACGCCTCTCACTTGAATCCGGGGAGGCTGTCGCAGTCGTGGCCGTTGGGGTTGCGCTTGGGGTTGGGGTGGTCGTTGGACTAGGCGAGTGTTTCTCAAAAATATTGCGTCGAGAGGCTACAGTGCGTCCAGGTGTAGATCGGGACGAGGTGGGGGACGTAAAGGCTGTTGGCTTGCTGTGGGTCTGGTCTAGAATTGGTTCAACGGTTGGTTTAATGTCAGCAGGTTTGGGAATTGATGGGTTAGTTGGACTTGGAATATGCGTAGTATGTTGGGTGCTGTGTTCAGTGCTGGTTTTTACTACGGTGTTGCTGAAGTTCGACTTGGTGGCGGTGCGTCTACTGGGTGAGCGAGACGGAGACGAAGATGGAGATCTAGAATGGTTCGACGACGGAGATGGTGATTTGGTGCTGTGAGACTGGGGTTGTGACTGTGACACTGGCTGAGGGCTGCGTCTTTGACTATGAGGGCCTGGAGCTGGACCAACTTCCTCAACGTCCACATCAACATCAGCGTGCACCCATTGGTGTTGGGTTATTTGTTCTCGACGTTTAGTGCTGGAAGACACTCGGCTCTCTTTTGATATGGTAGAATCAGTTGTGGTCTTCGTTGAAGCCGGTTCGGGCACCGAAGTGGGTTGGGGCTTAGTGCGCAGCTGCGGTAGCTCTGTCGAAGGCTTGCGGTTGGAGCGCGTTGGTGACTTAGGCTTTGTCGCATGAACATTTGTCGTTGGCTGGCTTCTGGATGATCTACGCTCTTCAGTAATAAATGCTGTACTGGGACTGGAGCGTGTCTTGCTGCTAGTGGGCTTAACGGACGGTGATGCAGTTGGGCTGGCCTTGCGCTGAGAGAACACCGAGGGCCGAGATAGAATGTCCTTCTGTCGTTTAAGCTCTATAGCTGTTGTGTGAGTCTTTGACATGGGTAGCAGCTCGTCTTCCTCGGAATCGATGTGTTTAATGTATTTTTGTGTGGTTTCTACAATCTCAACTTGATCAAGTGTTTCAAGGTGAGGTTCCGTTTCATCGATATCGGACTCTGTGGGGCCCTCTGGCTCCGATTCCTGATCCAACTCAGGCTCGCTTTGACGTGAAATATGGCGCTCAATGTTGGCCACCAGCCTGGGCGATTTTTGTGGGGTAGTGGGAGCCAGTTTTTCGGCTGTGTTAATAAATTTGTGCACCTTCTGCGAGACAGAAAGCGTACAGTCGTCTTGACGCAGCTCTTCGTCGATCTCATCGTAGCTGGGCCGCTCAATCTCACGAGATGGTGTTATTGGTTGCTTTGTTATATTCTCGGCCGTCTTGAGGAACTTGTCTACCTTTTGATCAATACTCAGCAGGCAGTCGTCATTGGCCGGTACCTTGGCATGTTGATCAAACTGACGACTAAAGGGTGTCGATGTCTTCGGTTGTTTCACCTGCTCCGCGGTGTGTGTAAACTTAGAAACCTTTTCATGTACGCTAAGGAGACTTTCGTCTTCGTCGTGTTGGGAACTGGGATAATCCAAGCTTTGCGGTGCCTCAACGGTGGGATTGTCCAGTATGTCGTGTTCAATGCCATTGGCATTACGAAGCTCGGATATTTGACAACCCACATAGGCGTTGGTCTCCTCTTCAAAGATGGGTATGTTGGTGACAACGGGTTTCTTGCGCGGCTCATCATCAGGCTCTTGAACTACATCGGGGTAACGTGGTTTGCCCGTGTCCAACTCGGCCGGCACTGGTGTGGGTACAATCCTATCCGGCGATGGTTCCCGCGAGCTCTTCGCTTGTTGTATATCTATGATGACACTCTCTATGTCCTCGCTGTTAATCAGCTGCTCGCTTAGATTGATTGTCTTTGTGGTAAAGCATTTACTGGGACGGGTACGGTCTGTGGGACGCTGTGCAGATCTTGGATTAAGAGTACTCATCTCCGGAGCAAGGTTTGGTGCTGGTTTACCATTAACCACTTTAATAACGTTCTCGCTAGTAGAACGTGTTACCTTATCCTTGTCCTTACGAGTTACACGCGGCACCGGTGCTGATTCTTTGCGTTCCGTTACTGGTAGCTTACGCACCGGACTTATTGGATTCACCTTTGGCTGTGCCTGTGATGGTGTCTGAGTTGGTCCTGGCTTGCGTTCTGTCCTAGGCGACTTTGGAGCCGTATGATCGATAATAATCTCTGTGTGCACGGATATGTTGCTGGAGCGACGACGCTCGCTTGGCACACGCGTTGGACTCTGATCGGGTGATGAAGACTGTCCATCAACATCATCCGGATGGGACTGAGGCCTTTGCTTACGTGGAGACGATCTCAGCCGATCCTTAATGTTTGGTGAACCATTGGCGTCGCTAGACTTTCTAACTTGCTTCTTGGTCGAACTAACTGTGGTGGTTGTGGTGGACCGTGTTTCTTCTACCAGACTATCGCGTTTGCTCGGTTCTCGATGCGTTAGAGATTCTTTACGGGGACTTTTTACAGTAGGAACTTTTGGCTGCACTTGCTTTGCAGGCTGCGTTGGTTTGACTGCAGTGGAAGTCACCTTAGCAGGTGATTTACGACTTTCATAAATATTTTTCGTTGTTGTGGTTTTTCGCTTAGTCTCACTAGACTCTTCCGACTCACTGCCATCAGGGAGTTTCTTAACCGGTGACGAAGGAGCATTGCTTTGCTGTTTTTTGGTGACGTTTTCTACAACGGACTTCCCATTGCAATCTATCACTTTCTCTGTTACGAAAGTCGAGGTTGCTGGCAAAGATTGCGGTTCAGTGCGAGTGGGCGATGAAGTTCTTCGCTGGGGAGAAGGTGATTTCGATGGACGTTTAGTGATTGTTATAGTTGTCCTTTCATCCACATTTATTATTTCAGCATCGTCCTTAGGCTTCTTTAGAATCGGCAAAAGCGGTTCAGCCTTTGGCGTCTCCTTGGGACTTGGTTTAGTTGCCTTTTTGCCGACAGGTTTGTCGCTTGAATAGACGGTTTTGACTTCTTCCAATTCAGTCAAATCTATTAGTAACTCTGAGCTTTGCGGCTGCGGTTGAGGCTCTTCCTTTTTGACAGTGACAACGGGCTGAGGTGTGCGGACTACAAATGTTTCTGTTACATGTCTGGGCTTGTCATCGTCATCATCATCCGGACAGTCTTCGATCTTAACCTCGATCGTTTCCACTTCAGTTTTCTCAAGCGTAGTATGCGTATCTGGCTCTGCTGGCTTATCATCTTCATCGCTTTGAGGCACATAGGTTCCCTGTGTATCGCCATCCTCTTCCATGCCCAATATCTTGCGGCAACGATCCTCAAAGGTCTCACGGCGGCTTAATCCCTTCTTACGATAGCAGGGTTTGGTTTCGTTTTCCTCCGGTTCGGGGCTCTTAGAAAGTAAACCACCATCAGGACTTTCGGGATTGGCATCAGCCGTGGGCTCTGGTTGATCAATTGGTTGCGTTTTTTGTTCATTCGCAATGAATTCCTCATTGAAGTTCTTGCTTTTGCTCGTCACCTTCTTGGTTATTGTGGTTTGGAAAAGTTCTTCTTCCCTCGACTGAGTTGGCTGATGTCTTTCAGGTGTCTGTCGCGGCGACTCTTTCGGCTTCGTTGCTTGAGGTTCAGGACTTTGCTGCTTGAGAATTTGCTTTTCAGGAGTCTTGCTGGGACTGTGCCGAGGCAAAGAAGAACTCGGTTGCTGCTTTTCAGGAGACTTTCTGTCAGGAGTCTGACGTGCTGGCTCCCTAGACGGAGATGTCCTTGTCTGCTGCCTCTCAGGACTTTCTCTGAGTTTTTTAGGCAACTGAACTGGTGATTCAACGTCTGGAGTTTGGTCACCAGGCACCTGTTGCACTGGACTACTCTGACGTACCGATACCTTGGGCTTTGTAGACACAAAAGCAGGCAGCTGCTTCTCAGGGCTGCCCTGACGTGGCGTCGTTGGAGTCACCTGGCGCTCAGGACTGTTCCGAGCAAGTGGCTTGGGAGCGGGCTTCGTAACTTGTTTAGTTACCGTAGTAGACTCATCGATTACAATTTGATCGTCAATGAGGAGAACCTCCTCCGGCTGTATATCATTTCTTATTGGGCTTTCAAACGTAGTTTCCCGTAACACCGTGCGACGCTCAACGCTTGGTGACTTGGAGCTGCGCCTTGCTGGCCAAGGTTTGTCTTCGTTGGTGTCTTGGTCAGGCTGAACTGTGCTGGTGTTGGGAATGTGCGTGGGTTTTCTAAGGCTCGTCGGCGAGCGATTGGGTGCATCGCTAGTGGGGCTGTGACTGGGTCTGGGTGCACCTGGCCGGCTCTTGGACGTTGCTGCGAAGGGTACATCAACAGCAAGGCATAAGCATTCAGGAAAACGACGGCTATCTACATACTTGGCGTGTAATGTGTGAGTGCTCTCTAGGTGACTTAACCGCTGGATTAATGGATTAGTTACAACTACGTTGCCAACAATTGTTCTACGGTTAATTGCTCTACGGGGTTAGGCAGGCGGATAGAGGCAGCAAAGCGACAAGGCAAGGTGTTAATTGCAGAAGACCCATTAATAGAAACTGACAGACCAGGATCAAGCTACTTGGGTTAACGGTTACGACTACTCTCATTAGGGAGGCACATGCGCCTAGGTCAGTCATCCTCTCACACCGGACGAATCATAGTCATGCGTGCCGCAGCAGAGCGGCCACCAGTAAGTACATATGTATGTGAGATGTAAGGGGTATTTGTGGTGTTTGGTGGGGTTTCAGGTGCTTTTGGCCATACATTGAACATTTCACAGTTGCATTTTGGTATACAGTATACAGTTTTTATTTGAAAAAGTTCCAGAAATTTAAATAATACGAATAGCATAGAATTTGGATTATATTAACGAATGTGGGGGTGTTGGGAGTTGTTTTTATTTTTTTTTTTGTTTATTGGTTTAACTGTTGCTTCTTTTCTTGGTTGTGCGTTTGGATATGCATTATACCTTACCAACGGTCTCAGAGCTGGTCACCGCCGTTGCGATCGCCACTGGCTCTGACGGTGGCCCGAGTGAGGCTGGCACCGGGACCGTTGTCGCCTCCTTATCGGACGGACCAAGCTTGTAATAATGGCGCCTTGTGCAAGGCGCTTCCTCGACGGAGGTGACAGCGGCTTTGGCGGTGGTGGCTTCATTCGTGCTCAGCTTTGATTTTGTGATCGTTTCGGTGTCAGAGTTGGAGTTGTTCTGGTTTTTCTGGTTGTTCTTGGTGGTTGTTAGTGTTGGTTCGTTGTTAATAGTAGGAGGAGTAGGTGGCAAAGAGAATATATCGGCTGGCTTAGTGGTAGTATACGTATACTGTGATAGGTTGTTATCTGAAGGATACATTCATATACATAGTTCCGAGATAGTTTTCATATTGTGTGGTTGTGAGTGTGTGTGGACTAATTCGTACCTGGCACTTTCGCTGGCACTTCGCTGCTGGGACTGGGACTGGGGCTGGTTGGGACTGTTGCTGTTGCTGTTGGTACTTGGGTCGGAGCTGGAGTCGGGCTGGTAGGGGCTGCGGGGGCGGTTTTGGTTCCGCCGCTGCTATTGATGGTCGTTGTTATGGTCGTTGTTTTCGTAATACTCGCCGGCGTCGGCGACTTGGGCGAACGCTGCGGCATAAGATCGATTGTTTCGTTAGAACCTTGGACGTTTCGGGTCTTCACAACAGTGTGATGCTGTTGCTGCTGCTTGGTAACGAGAGTTTTACCCACGCTCTTGGTAGCGGGCACGCCAGTGTGACGTGTCACCGTCGTCGAGCTGATGCGGCTCGATTCGGAAGGTGCATGGCTATCGTGGGAACCCTCGCGAGCGTCCCGACGGTACGTCCTGTTCGAAGAGATGCTCGATCGTGGTGTCAAGCGTTGTTGCTCCGATTGGCCGCTATCACGACGAGGATGAGAACCACCAGAGCCAGTGCTGTCTGCCGGTGAGCTGCTACGAAGCGAAGCTGCAAAGGCTCGATGCGCTGCATCTACCTCGCGCTCCTTCTGCAACTGACGTCGTGTTACTGAGCTAGTAGTCGTCTCCGTTGAGGTGGTAGTACGACCTGGTCGACTGCCAGCTGGCACTGACCCACTGGTTGGTTTGCGTGGTGGCGATTTACTTATCGGCGAGCGACGAGTGCTGCTGTCCGTTGTCGAGCGTGTGGGAGATCGGGCTGAAGGAAAACCCTGGGTGCTATAGTCCTCACGCGGCTGAGATCGACGTGGACTAGCTGGCACCTGCGAGCTAAGAGGCTGTGGACGACGGCGCTGTTGTTCTGGCTCGTGTCCCTGTTCGATCTCCGTCTCGATAATACGCTCAGTGTTAGACTGATGCTTTTGCGTAGAGCTGTGATTACGACTGACCGATGTAGTGGTGTGAATAGAATCACCATTAGGCTGATCCGGTCGAGAACGCACTGAAGGAAAGCCATGAGTGCTAAAGTCATCGCCAGGTGAACGTCGCTGGCTGGCTGGTTGTTCCCAGCTTGGCGTGGACGTGGGAGCTGAAATTTGCTTTTGCGGTGCGCTGGTCAATGAAGGCAGCTCATCGTTAATATATTCTGTCTCAGTAGTGCGCTGCGTGCTCGAGTGCTGTTTAACGTTACGGCTCTTCTCTGACTTTACGACAATGATTTCCTCGCCACTGGCAGCACTCGAAGGACGCTGACTGGCATACTCCTGGGTGGGTTTGTTCGGACGCACCGAGGGAAATCCATGTGTGGAAAAGTCAGTGGCCGGCTGGCGTGGGGAATGAGCCTGAGACGGGGACGTCTGTGGAGTCGACGGGCGCTGTGGCGTAGAGGGACGCTGACCGGTATATTCCTGTGTAGGCTTGTTGGCCTTCACTGAAGGAAAGCCGTGCGTGCTGAAATCCTGACGACCTGGCGAAGGGGCCTTAATCTGTTGGCTGTGGCTAGGATGGCCATGATCGTCGTACTCCTCAATGGTCTCGGAGGTCGTCTCTGTGGAGAAACGGCGACTAGACTTCTTTACCGAGGAAAAGCTCTGCGACTGCGTCACATGCTCCTCAGTGCCCGAAGGCCGTCGCACGGTTTCCACATTATCGACAACATCTCGCGGCTGCGACTGCGATGGAGACTGAGAATGAGTATGAGAATGAGATTTATTCTGAGTCTGATGTACATCTTGGACTCGACGTTGACTGTTTTGGGTTTGTGATTGAGTGTTTGTCCTGGTCTCGCGCACCGACTCTGTGGCAGGAGTCAGCTCCTCTGTCTCATAGCGCTTGTTCTTGACAATGGTGCCATCGGGCAGTCGCTTGACCGTGGTGATCATTTTTACATTGGGCTTGGGGTATTCAACCGTGTTGGATATGATTTCACCAGGCTGTGCCATTAGGTGTTGCACATGACGCTGGTATTCCGGCGATGCCTTGTCCATGTCCACATAGCGCTTGTTCTCCTCGTAATGCTGTTGAGTTTCCACGTTTTGAGTGCTATTAGACTGTTCCCGGCTCTCTGAGTAGCGTTCCTCACGCTGCTGCTGCTGCTGTTGCTGGCGCTGCTCCTGGATCCGCTGTTCGTGGACACGTTGTTCCTGAACACGTTGTTCTTGACGATGCTGCTCATCGCGAAATTGTTGCTCCTGAAGGCGCTCTGTACGCTCTGTACGGTCTCGTTGCTGTTGATTGGTGTTGTGAGCTTGATTATCCAGCAAATAGCGCGGCTCATCTCCATACTCCACAGTCGAGGATGAGGAAACCACCTTAGACGTTGAAGAGGAGGTGGTCGAGCTCATTTTCATCTCAGTACGACCAGAGCTCTCATCGCCGAAGACCACCTTCTCCTGTAGATGCGTGTTCGAGCTCTCCGACGCCTTCTTTACGTAGTTCTTATCGTCACCCTGGTGAGAGGCGCTTGCACGCTGCTCGTTGCGTCCTTTAAACTCAGCAACGCCGCCACCGTTGAGCTTCTCAACACCTGCCGCATGGTTGGGTATTGGTTGTCATAGGTGGTCATGGTGATAGTGTTGTGGATAGAGTAGTAGTAGTAGTAGGTGTTGGAGGTTGTAGGTTGGGCACAGCACAGACAGAAATGGACATACAAATACAAACAGACAGAGTTAATTCACAAGAAACCACACGGGACTAACCAGTTAGGGGCTGGGAGCTCTATGACGGTTAACAGCACCAACCAACCAACTAAGACAGACAAACTTACCATCCGTTTGGGCCAGGGTCTCGGTGCGATACGCCCGACCGTCGGGCGACACCTCCGAAGAGGTCTGCACATCCCAGCCCGTCGTGTTTGGCTGACTGAGGCTCATCGAATGGAACTTAAGCTCGTGCGTTGGGCTCGTTGAATCACGCACTTCCTTGGACTTGAGACTCTGGAAGTTCTGGTCCAGCAAGGCATCGCCATGGCTGGTGGACAGCAGGTCCTTGCCAAAGCCGGACAGCGTATTCGGTTCCTCGGCCATCGGTTCTATCTCGTGGTCGTGTCTATACAAATTTCTTAGACGCGATTCTCGCAGCTTGTAGAGATGCGAACGTATCTGCTTCTTGCGCTCACTGTCCTCGGATTGCTGCCACTGCAAAAGGCAATTGTAAACGCACACACATGCAATCAGTATAGACACACACACAGATACTCGTATTTATAGAAGACTTGGCCCCGTCCTTGAGCTAATTGAACGGCAACCAGCCAGCTCAAGTGAAGCTCGTTGCCCACGCGCGTTTTTAGTCGCGCGCGGTTTGCGAATCGCGCCTTTTATGGTGCCTTCAGCCTCCAGCTAATAAACACGCCGCCACCACTGGCCGCCAATTAGCTGTCTCTGTCAAGCCTGCCAGCCAGCCAGCCAGCCAGCTAGCTAGCTAACAACACCAGCCAACTAGCTTTTGTTCCAGACAAGTCTCGGATGCAAAGCTGAGTCAGCAGCGGTTGCATTAACGACCTTTTACAGTTTTATACCCGCCTCGTATAGATAATGAATTCAATTCCAGTTGGGCCATAATGCTGGGAGGCATCATCATTCCCATTCCCATTTTCATTCCCATATCCAATAAAAATCTCCATGCCAAGGAACAGAGCAGATAGGCAATTGCCAGGCCAACCCAAGGGACTAGAATTGCTGGCTGCCTGAGGTCTGCTGTGCGGCTTTAGATTTGATTTGATTTTAGCTCTATGCGGCAATAACAGTTTAAGGCTTCGATTATTTATAACAATTTTTTATGATAATTGCATTTAAGCACTTTCCACTGTATCCACAGTGCATGGCAAGCAAAAATCTTTAAAGCACACGTCCTAACCTACTAACCAGTTGCCTCTCCCTCTCTCACTCTCTCACTCTCTGCAATGACACAGGTGGCTGCCTGTATGAGTTATCAGAAGTGGGAACGTGGCTTGTCGCTCGCATATGAGGTTCTAGTCTATAAATAAAAACTGCAAAAATTCTGACCGATAAGTTTGATCGCATTGGTCGCATTTATATGTCAGCATACCAAACACACAGACACACTCACTCACATTATTATTTGCACATTAATCTGAAGCATTAATGGCAGGTGAGAGGAGTTGGTTGCCTGGTCGGTTGGTTGGTTGGTTGGTTGGTTGACTGGAAATGAGTTGGCGTTGACGATCATTTGAATGGTTGGCAAACAAATTGACTGAAGTTTTTTTTTGTTAGGTGGTGATATCACCCCAAAGCGCAGGGCATCGGCAACGACCCCCCTCTCGACGGCGCAAAACACGCCGAATAACATTTGTATTAACAATAATAGCGACAACAATATAATAATGCCACCTAGCAAACAAAGACGTCAACAAAAAAAAACAACACAAAAGCAAAAACAAAGGAACGTGCTGTTAACTATTTAATTTTTGAATTTTTTGCCTTTTTTTTTTGTTTGGCTTTAATAGCGGAACTATGTAGTTGAAGAGAACTTTTAATGATCATTTCACTTTCCGTTTCAAGTCAAGTCGGAGCGCAGAAATCTAATTTCCCACTGCATATCAAATGACTACACTGGGAGAAAAAAAACTAGAGATTTTGCACTTGCATGTGCATCGCCCTATTGTCAGTCAGTCAGCTGTCAGTCTTTGAGCTGCTGAAAATCTTTAGCTTAAATTCAGCTTAAAAGTTATCGATTTCTGATAAATCAAATGAAAAAAATGCAAAAAACAATCAGCGGAATTGATAAATGAAACCTTCATAGAAGGCTAAATGGCTTAATATGACATCAGCTATCAAAAATTACGGAATGACACATAGAAATGCAAAAAAAAAAACCAAAATGAATCAAATTACTCGAACTGTTCAACCCAATTGCCTTAAACCCTAATCGCCTTAACCCTATTAGGGCGATAAAGTCACGACCAAAAGACCTGTTGATATCAAAGAAAATCAAGCAAATGTGGCATCTATAGACCATTTGCCAGGGCCATCTGTGCCCAGTGGCGGCAATTAGCCATCAGTCAACGGTCCCAATTCAAAAACCGTGCAACTGGAACACCAGATGGCTGGCAAAAACGACACAACCAATCGATCGTTGCTTGGCTTTCACTCCCAGCAGCAGCAGCAGCAACAACAATAAATAAAAAACAAAAAAACAAATAAAAAAAATCCCTCAATGGCTGTAGAGAACTTGGCTATAGGAAAATGGCAACAAAGCTAAGGCGGCCAAGACGGCTATGGAAATGCAAAATGTATCTGTTAGTGCAGCTCTCTAGGTCTATCTGAGCCTCTCAAGTGTGTAACTGTGGAGCCCATAACAGGTCGCGTGGCGGCAACGTTTCTACGTTTCTAAGTTTCGTGCTCCAGTCTAGACCAGCGTCTTGAAACGCCTCGGCAAGCTCTGCTGGCAAATGACGTAATTTCTATAAACTGCCGCCTGCCCAAGCTGAAGTCCACGTCGTCGACATCAACAGCAGCTTTGCACCTCCAGCGCCAGCAGCAACCTGTTGGTGTTAACGCTGACGCTGACGCTGGTGCTGGCGCTGCCGTTGACGTTAACTCTGAAGCTTACTGCAAGCCTTAAGACTTAAGACACAGGCCGGCAGTTTCTTGTTGATTGTTGATGATGATTGTTGATGATGATGGTGATGATGATGATGACGTGACGTGCGAGATTTTGTTGATGCGCAGATTTGTGCAAATGCTGATAAATTATAACTTTTTGCCATTCATTTAAAAAATTTTCTTTTTCAATTTTTCAGTTTCGTATTTTTTGTCTTAAGCTGTCGTGTCAGACCTTTATGGAGGTCAAGAGTGTTTCGTCTATGTATGTTGCGTTCAATTTGATTTCATATTTAATTTTGTCAAGAAACAAAATAACAAAGCAGACAAAAAAAAATCTGTTTGCTATTGAAATTAAAATTTTTTAATCAAATTTAATTGAGTCAAATCGCCAGACACAAGAAGTCACAGTGGCGTCATCAATACAGCAAGGGGGGCCAGCGGCTAACAAAGCCCCCTAACAGCTGCCCCTTTTAATGGCGCCCCTGTTTGCCATCATGTTAGCATCACCTGTTGCCTGATGACCGCTGCACGCAATATACTTGCTCTATACTATGTGGGTGAGCTGATGGAGACGGGATTTCGTGTTGTTTTTTCTTTTCTCTCTGTGTTTTTTTTTATATATTCCGAAGTCGTTATATGACATTGAGTCCGCCCCACAATCAGTACAAATTGCTGAGGAAATTGTTTTGCACTTTGCTGCCGTTGTTAATTAACCCTCCTCGTGCCCCTTCATGCCGTAACGCACCATAACGCCTTGTTGTCATCTGTTTGGCATCAGTTGTTATTTTTATGTCGATTCCAACTACATTTCAATTCTTATGCATTGCATTTGTATATTAAAGTGACCTAATTGCTGACATCGGAAAAAAAAAAATGGAAAATTGTGTCATTTTCATGCCCAACATTGTTGATCAGAGGCAGCAGTGGAGGTGGAGGCGGAGGCAGCTGGCTTGACTTTACTCAAGAGAAAATAAAATAATTTCAACACCTGTTTAAAGTTCGTTTCTAAAAAGCCAAACCACAAACAATTCAATACTCAAATGCTCTATCAACAATGGGTATTCAGAACCTACTAATGAGCCTCCCCATATTACCTATAAAACATTAAAGTTCCATTGAAAACCATCGACATCGAACCCTAAACATTACCTAGAAGTGTTTCCAACTTAATGGGAACAGCAGGACCCGTTTGTTTATCCCTGAATTATACTGAAACTGAGACAAATGAAAGCCGATCTATGGGGTTATTGATTTATTCTCCTGAAGGGTAATAAAGACTCGTTGATAGGTTGGTACAACTGCCCTCGCAATGGAACTTTTAACTTTTTATTAAAAGAACAACGAAAGGACTTTTGCAGGGCAGACAGACGCAACGTGGGTGGTTTAAACCATCGAGTATGTCAAGCCTTAAGCCAGGGCATCTTCCAGACCAATAATTTCCTCTTGTGTAGTAAAATATTTACAACTAAAGCATTGAAATTTAACCACAAGTCATAGGCTGAGGTGACTGTTCTTTGGCAAGATAAATTTAAACCATTAAATGATTAATCTAAGCCACCACATACCCTACAACGTTTATCCCTCATTAACTTAATTTCAACAGCCGTTAAATTCCTTAAGAGCGATATGCAAGGGTATCTAACTCATCGCTTTCTTTTCCCTTTGCATGCTGCCCAAGTTCAATTTGATTTATTGTGTCTTCAGTCACAATTTGTGTTCGCTTTCTGGTTTTTTGTTTAAGTTTTTCTTTTTTTTTTTGTGGATGCGACATTCAACCAGGTGAATAAAACATGTCGGTTCTACGGTAAGTAGAGCACTTTCATGGCCTCTACATGCATATTAAAAACTTGACTTACATACCTCGCCAAAGACGAAGATTCATGGCTTTGGTTATATGTTGACAACCAAAGGTACAAACAGTATAATTGATCGATGATCACTTAAGACTGTCGTGGGAAAGCTGGGAAAAGATAATTGGATAGAACAGAGCTGGGTTCTGCAGACATGAAGCTGCCTAGATGATATCTAAATGGCTGGTGGACTGAGCATTTGGTTAAATAATATTCTAGTTAATAAAATAAAACAGCGATGAGAGAGAAGTTTCATAGTCGACATTGGTCAGGCCGTAGAAGCCGAGGGCCATAGGCCGTTATGCAAGGCCAGAGAAGTTATTAAACCATTCAAGTCAGCATTCTAGGGTTTTAATTATCTGAATAAAAAATTAATAAATGACATTCAGTCTCTTGTAATCAGGGAGATTTTTCTAGTTTGCTAAACCTTCTAAAATAAAAGTTTAGAGAAACCAGGAAGAACCAAGAGTTTCACTTCCAATTTTCTCTATTTGTGTCGACCTCTAACTGTATCCGTCCAAAGCAAATTGTTAAAAGTTATTTTTCAAAAAGCCAGTAACTGAGACAAGAAATGACTTCAAACAAGATGATCTCATTCTCAAACAAATCCCCCGAGAAGCAAAATAAAAACAAAAACCAAAGTGTTGCCAAGATTATAAATGATTTGCAAAGTTCGTTAAGATCTAGCACGCACACAGGCTCACACACCTACACACACACACACACTGAGTAAATTGTATAAATAAAAAACCCATAAGATCATCAAGAGAGTTAGGAGCCAAGTTTTCAATGTTAAAAGATATGGAAAAGCAAATATTCATGAGAACTAATTTATCAATTATTTAAATCTCACAGCTGTGTGTGGATATCAAAATATCAGTTCATCGGCTACAACAATTTACACTAATTACACTATACAAAGAGCTGCCGTTTCCAATTCTAACTGGCAGCCCTTTCCGCCTCATCGTGGCGCACCGCACCACCATCAGCTCACCCGAGGCGCTACAAACAGGTTTCACTGTAATTGGATTCGTTTAGATTATCATATGGCCGCTAGGCAAGGTGAAGCCCTCCACCCTCCGCCCTTCACCCTAGCAGCTCTAGGAATTCTCAGTCGTTTTGATATCGAAATCTTGATCAACTGTTGACTTGACAATGT
Organism: Collessia kirishimana; assembly: GCA_035078785.1. Lineage (NCBI taxonomy): Eukaryota > Metazoa > Arthropoda > Insecta > Diptera > Drosophilidae > Collessia > Collessia kirishimana. The sequence continues at coordinate 16,214 of JAWNPV010000591.1, forward strand.
TGTCAACGATCATGCCAGTGTAGTGTGCGGTGGCTGTCACTGGGAATCCAACGATAAGGTTCGCTTGTTTGTTTACAACTCGACTACCGGTGGGTGATACGATGTTGCTGCTGACTAACTAACTAACTAACTGACTGACTAACTGACTGACTGACTGGCTGGCAGCAGTTATGCAAAAAGAAAGGAAAAAACTTCACCGCAGCGACGACCAACTAATTGTGTTGAAAGTGTTGATGAAAGCCAAGGTGATGGCGACACACATTCAAGCCATTTTTGGCTTTAAGCCTTGGCAAACTCTCCCCAGAAAGACACAAAAAACAATCCACAAAAAAATCCACAAAAAAACGCAAACAAAACAATCAACAAATCTTCAAAAAATTAATGCAGAAAAAAAAGGGGGAAAAAAAACATCGCAGTCAGGTAAAAGACTTAACGGCTGCGCCTGTCTGTGTTGGCCAGGCCAAGATCGCGTTGATGGCAACCGGCAAAAAAAAAAAAAACTCACAAATAAACACCTTGAATTGCTGGCTTAGATGTGACTAATCCTGTCGCGCTTGTGGGTTCGGCTTTCGATTCGTTAAATGATTTTCGTTGGCACAACAAAAAAAATATTTTTTTCGGATTATTTTTTGCAACTTTTTGTCAAGATTCTTTGCTTTTCTTTTTATTTTTGTTGATTTTAAAGAGACGTAAAATTTAATAACATCGGAGAAGCGTTTCAACACGTTGCAGTTCGATCGAGCACCAAAATCAGACTGAAGTTTCCAATCAGAATCAAAGCGCCGTGTAAAGTGCGACGCCAGCAGCAGCAAAGCTTAGACGCAGTCGACGTCGCTGCCGGCAGAGATATGACTGAATACGAATAAACGAAGATGACGCGACAGCCACGCTCAGACGATGTTGGAGCGGTGGAGCTGGGGAGCTA
>JAWNPV010000593.1:0-17082 GCA_035078785.1 Collessia kirishimana
AATTAGAAGCCTTTAATACAAAGCAAACACACACCGACAGACACACACACACACATACGTATTGTCATAAAAAAAAAAAAATTTTATATTTGTATTTCTAGGTTATGGTCAAGGCGACGGCCAAGACACACATACATCCACACCCCCTACAATACAAAATCGTTCTTCTTCTTTTCGCTTTTGTTGATTTCTTTTTGGTGCTTTCATTTGTTTACGCACCAAGAGGACAAAAAAAAAAAAGAAAAAACAGTGAAACTGCGCCGCGCGCCCAGCATTTGATTAGACAAAAATTTTGCTGGCCGGCGATAAAAGTGTGTTGAACTTTGCTAAAAGACCCGAACCGCTTAGAATCTATACAAGATCACACACACACACACAGCTGCCTACCTACTTGAAAACTGCAAGCCCCAGCTAAAGCCAACTGTGGAGTGCTAAGCTAAATTTTTTAGAACAAACAGCTTAAATTGGCTAGAAAACGGCTAGATTTGGCAACACTATAAAACCCAACGGCAAGCATTCAAAACAAACACACACGCATGCAGAGCAGTAGAAGCTCAGTTCAGCGCGCTCTTTACTTGCTCTCTCTCACCTCCACTCTCTTTCCATTTTACTTTGCACGTGTAAAATGCCGAAGCTGAGCGGCTTTTTCGCTGCACACAGCGACACGTATTTGTATATACAAACTGACGTCAGCTAGAGCTTAGAAAATTTTCACACACACACACACATGCAAACACAAAAAAAAACGGAAAAATTTATATTTAAAAGTAACGAATTTTAATTTACCTGTTTAGTAATTGAAGTTTTTCTCATTGACATACAAACATCTTTAAAAATACTTTTTTACTCAGTTGTTTATAAAAAAAAAATTTTTCTTTTTTTTTTTTTGGCAAGAACTATGTATGTATGTGTGTATTCAGGCGGGCGTCGTTGTAGGTAAATTCTAGTTTCTCGATGTTTTGTAAATTTCTAGTTTGTATTTTATAAGAAATCTCAGTTTGCAAGTGTTGCAATTATTTTATACATCTCACACACGATTATACAAGGGGAATATGCATGTATATTCAGTTAATAGCGGAAAAAAAAATGTTTTAATTGAAGCCGACTCGGATGACGTTGACGCGTAGTCGTTCTACGTACGATTGTTGTTGTTGCTGCTGTTAGCGGCTCATTTGGGGTAAGCAGAGTGGGAGGCTGACATTCAGCGCCACCGCGGACAGTGTTGAAAGTCGCTTCATTCAGCGACAGCAACAATTTCAATTCACCCGGTAAATTTTGGTATTTCAAAAAAAACAGAAACAAATTGTGCTTCTAGGATATTTTTGATTCTAATTAAATGGGAGGACAAAACAAGATAAAAAGAGAGAGAGAGAGAGAGTGAGGGAGATGGTAAATGCAGTTGGTAAATTTTTACCCTGGCGAAGTCAAGCAAGAAGGCAGCAGCTGCTACTCTGTCTTATACATGACATGCTCTATGGCAGCAGCTGCTACTCTGTCTTATACATGCTCTGTGGCAGCAGCTGGGAAATTTCTTATGCCATTAGTTAGGTGGTTGCTAACAAATTTATAATAATAAATTTTTCAATAAGTTTAGGCAGTGAAAAATAAAATACAAATCAAATATAAATTGAAAGCGACTTGATGTTCAAACAGAAGGCGCAAAAGTAGTGTTGAAAATGTTGCCATTCAGCCAGAGCAGTAAGGGAAAACGTGTTATTCAGCCCAAGCAGACCCATAATAATAATAGAAATTACTGTTTCTCTTCTGTAGCGGCTGCGGCAAGATTTTGCGAAAACTCTTGAGAGAATCTGCAATAAATTGCAGAGGAATAGCGGCATCGACCGTGAGATTAAGTCGAAGGGACAGCAGAAAGGAAGAGAGCCAACTAGGACCGCAGAACACAGGGCGAGGGACTCTACCCGGTAACATGGCCGCCAGTTCCCCCCACAAACAGACGGACGACGACCAGGGCAATGGTAACTAACTAGCTAAACTCTACAACCAGAAGCTGATGGAATACATTGTGCCTTCGTTTTCAGCATCACGCGACAGTTCACCCAACAGTGAGCCGGTGGAATGGTGCGGTGTGCCCATCGAGGCAGTTCACCGGGGTCTGGGTTACTTTGCTCTGGAGCATCATGGACCCGTGCAGCCCAGCGGCCTACACCGCGTGATGTACAAGCATCCCATACGAGAGTCCAGAAACGAGCCGCCACGTCCCTATAAGGCGCCACGTAAGTGGGACTCGGAGCATGTGCGTCTGCCCTGCGCCATTGAGAGTAAATATCCTTGCGACAATGAAGACGGCTCCACAGACATTGAACAGCGCTGGGACATGATAGAGCGCGCCCTGTTGCGTCCCATAACCAATAGCAAACAGCTCCAGGCAGCCATACTGTCCTATAACCACACCTATGCGGGTCAGTGGAGCTTCCGAGCGCTTCACAAGCTGTTCAGCGACGAACTGGACGAGAGTGAGACGCGTGTTTTCTTCGAGGACCTCTTACCGCGCATTATACGTCTGGCCTTGCGGCTGCCGGAGCTCATACAGGCCCCAGTGCCGCTGCTAAAGGCTTCACAGACCGCTGCCTTGACCCTCAGCCAACAGCAGATCTCCTGCCTGCTGGCCAATGCCTTTCTCTGCACTTTTCCCCGGCGTAATTCCAACAAAAAGAAGTCGGAATAAAGCCGCTTTCCGGACATAAATTTCAACAGGTGAGTGGCGTTACCTTCCACCTCCCATCTGCCCATCGGTAGACCGAAGCTAGCAGCTTTGCTTACCTGTCATTCCCTTGCAGACTGTTCCAGGCAACTGGTCCGGAGGTCTTGGAGAAGCTCAAATGCATTTTCCATTATTTCCGTCGTGTGTGTCCCACGGGCAGGGATTCAAGCAACATACCCACTGGCTGTGTGACCTTTGTGCGTCGCAGTGCCAAACAGGAGAATCAACCGTATTGGCAGGTCAGCACCGCTCCCCTGGGCGATGTGCCGCTTCACATCACCTCCTGCGGCACCATTGAGGATCAGGGCATTGGACTGCTGCAGGTGGACTTTGCCAACAAGTATATAGGCGGCGGGGTCCTGGGCCAGGGCTGTGTCCAGGAGGAGATACGATTCGTCATCTGTCCGGAGTTGATTGTCAGCAAACTCTTCACCGAATGCATGGGACCCCTCGAGGCTCTGCTGATCATTGGCGCCGAGCGCTATAGCAACTACAAAGGCTATTCGCACACCTTCGAGTGGGTGGGGAACTATGAGGACGGGATACCCTGGGATTCATCGAGGCGCCGTCAAACGGCCATTGTGGCCATCGATGCCCTGCGCTTCACACAGCCCCACAAGCAGTTCCTGGCGCCGCAGATCGAACGGGAATTGAACAAAGCCTACATGGGATTCATGCATTGTCTGGAGTTCCCGGCCCCCGGCGTAGCCACTGGCAATTGGGGCTGCGGTGCCTTTGGCGGTGACCCTGAGCTGAAGGCTCTCATACAGCTGATGGTCTGTGCCCAGGTGGGTAGGCCGATGGCCTATTTCACCTTTGGCAATGAGGAGTTGCGCGATGACTTTCATGTCATGTGGCAGCTGTTCCGGCGACGCAAGACCACAGTGGGTCAGCTCTGGGCGGTCCTGGAGAGCTTCAAGGAAACCGGGCCGCTGACGCTCTACGTTTACATACGACAGCAGATAGAGAAGTTAAAGGAGCAGCAGCAGCAACAGCAGCAGGATCAGTCAGCAGCTGCTTTAAGCTCAACGCCACCGCCTCAGGCTACGACCAGCAGCTCAACCAGTCAGGACGTCCTGCTGCTGTCCGATGAGGAGGAAGCCAATGCCCTAATGCTGGCCGCCAGCCTAGAGAGTCAGGCCCTGGCCAGCCGCTCTAGTTCGACCATCAGCAACAGCAGCGGCAGTCACAGCAGCTGCAAGGGCACCAAGAGCTCGGGAACCGGTCACAGCAGCAGTAGCAATGGCAGCCCCACAGCTATGCGAGGGGCAGCGGGCCGTGAGGTGCGGCTACTTGATCTGCTCGATGAGGACTATGACAAGTCAGCCAAGCGGCCAAGGCCAACGGACAGGCAGGATGGCAATGGAGCTTAAAGTAAACAGATTGAAGAATTTTTTCTTAAAAAAAAAAAGCCAAAAACCAGCAGCTGGAGGAGGAGCAGAAGGAGCAGGAGGAGCAGGAAGCTTAACTTATAAATTAGATTTACTTAGCTCTAAGCCAGGATAGTTAATCCTGCTAGTAAGGACAACGGAGGGGGGCAGAGCATTCCCTAGGCTCGTACACACACCCACACAGACCTTTGTTAATATGTATTTATGTATATGGTTGTCTCTCTCGCACGCACGCGAGACTGCGAGCCTGTTGAGCTGTCAGAATCGTTTGTACCATAGCAATCAAATCTCTTTCGACTTGATTTTGGCCAGTTTAGTCACCCAATTAAGTGAATTTTTTTTTTTTTTGAATAAAATTGCAAGTTTTTCCCTTAGCCGCCCCGCCCTGCCCCGCTGATTTAATGAATGAAACTCTGTGGCTACATAGATAGCTTTATTGATGGACAGGGAGAAGTAGGGGGGGGAAAAAAAAAATTTCATTATAGTTTTGTATTATTAAGAGTCCTAAGCAACCAGAGAAGAAGGATCCTTCATGCCTTCATCTTGATATATTTACAGCTGAAGATGCTGGTGGTGGCTGCGATTCTCCTTCTTCTCTGGCAGCAACAACAACCAAGCTAGATGGGTGGGGATGGGAAGCCCCAAGGAACTCTAGTAGTGATTACGACGCTTGTTGGATGGACAATACTCGGCGTATTCCTCCCAGGTGCAGCCGGCCTTGGTGCAGCATTCATTGGTGATGGATGGAGCATCGGAGCGTCGTGTGCGCAACAGCATGTTGGCATAGTTCACATGCAGCCAGGTGGAGGCAGCTGAGCCAGCTGTGCGGTAAGAGGAGGTAAGAGGAGGAATTGATTGATGGGGGGGAAACTGGAATTGCAACTCACGTTTCTCGGCCAGAGTTGGTAGAGTCTGTGCCTTGGACCAGGACTCAATGCCTGGGGAAATGTCGTTGCCATTGCGTTTGCGGTTGCGCCTGGTTAGACGATAAATGTCCTTCTCACAGGCCCAGTACAGTTGACGTACCAACTTGTCCCGGCACCTGGAATGCGTCTCATGGTGCCACACATTCTCCCAATCCGACTGCGAACTAAGGAATTCAAATAGGCAACTTGACTGGTTAAGAGAAGGCGAAATCATCACATCACACCACCAGCGTCCCTACCGTTCACGAAAGAGCAGCTCTAAACCTTCCTCGGTATGCTGCAGGGCATCCGGAGTCTGGATCAACTGCAAGGCTAACAGCAGGACGACACCACGCAGTGTATAAATGCGGGCTGGAGAGCTCATGACTAGGTGGCTCCTATTGTCCTGACGGACGCGTATCGACTGACCAACTGGCCAGCTGCATGGCCGGCTTATCAAATATATAACCGCAGCCAGTGACCAAAGGATCCTAGGCGCCACCAACTGGCGGCGACGTTTGCATAATTAAATTGGCCTTGTCCAGTCACTTTTATTTGAAGTAATGAGCCAGCAAAAATATATTTCAAGGCGGCTCCAGGCGACCAGTCAACAGGCTAATCAGGAGCAACGGTGCGTTGTTCAATTGTTTTCCCAACCAACCAACCAACCAACCAACCAACCAACCAACCAACCATCTAACCAACCAACCATCTAACCAGTCAGCCTCCTTGTATTGTCTTGTTTATTCTGGTGTCTCCACCCACCTTTTACCTGCTGTCCAGGACACATAAAGTTGACCGCATTACGATAATTTTGCTGTTTGCATCGTTAAATCCCGCGTAGCCACCCGCACACACGCGCGCTTAGGCTATACAAGGATCTATGCCTGGACCAGGATGCTTCATTTGCAAAATTCGCATAAATTTTCAACTTATTTGCACGCTTTTCTATTTCTGTTGTGTCAGGTATCCCCCCAGGGGTTAACAGTGTCACTAGGGCTAAGGCCTGCCCCTGGGCATATGCAACACTTTTGCTCTACAGCTCAGCTGTTCAGTGTTGCCACACTGTGCTGTGGCGGTCATCGTGGGCGTCTCTCTGACCACAGGCCGCCCCCCCACCTACGCCGCCGCACGAATAATTTCACTGTTTACACTTGTCAAGCCAATTTGCGCCTTTGCCAGGTTCTCTGGCCCAGCAAGTTGGCCTTTTTGGCATTTTTATTCTGCCGGCCAAAACTGACCAAAGCCAGTTGCCAAGCCTTGACAGAGGCGACAAGTTGTCCTTTCGCTTCTTTTCGCCTTTTTTTTTATATAAAATTTTTATAAAACTTAATCGACAAATTGAATGAAATGTGATTGTGCAAGTCAGTTGGGTGAGTTGTGATGAAGGAAACTTTTTTTCTCAATTTTTTTTTTTTCTTAATTTTTTTTTTCTCAATTTTTTTTGTATTTTTTATTAACACAATAAACAAATTTATTGTACAGACATTTAATATAATTTTTTTACTCGCAAAATACAATTATTTTTTGTTGCCTTTTTGTATTTTCATTATTCGCACTTGGTTGAGCGTTTGGTTCCGACAGCTGGGCGACTACTGCATACTCTACTGACTGACAAAAAAAAAAAAATTCTTTTTTCCTTTATTTTTTAATTAAACTTTTCACTTAGCTGCTACAGAGATGTTTTTTTTTCATTTATTTATTTCATTTATTTTCTTTAGAGTCAAATATTTTTCAATTCCACAACGGTGCTAGGAATGCAGTTGATAAACATTTACAAGTTTCTGTTTGTGGTTTTTCCCCCTTCTATACTTGGTTAATTAACATTTACAATTTTTATTCGGCCAGGCCGAAGCAACAAATGAAAGAAAATAAAGCAAAAAGGAAAATCAAGATTTCAACTTACCCACTGGGACAGTAAATTGTACAGCTGCCTGGTAAAGGTAAAATAAATAAAATTGATTTAATAAATAATATGGAAAAAAAGGAAGAAAACAAAACACTTTAAATGGTTTGCAGTTGGCATTAAAATAAATGAAAAAAAGGGGAAAAAAAGAAAATAAATTGATTGAATTATTTAAAGACAGAAAAATAAAGGGAAAATATATTTAAAAAATATTTCCCAATACCCTTGGGTAAATAATAAACAAAAAATATATAAAATAAAATTTTTAATACCCTAAAGCAGCAATGGAACTGGAAATTAAATCTCAAAAATTGGAAAACTTATGACTTTGATAGGCTGATATTTTATAGTGTATTGTAGAGTATACATATGGCGACCTACGCTACACACTTTGTTGCAATGTTTACATAAACAAATTCCTAAGCATAAACAGACTCATAACTCAACTGAGCGACCACAATGTCGTGGGATGCAGGGTCAGCACATCTGCCTGTGTCCCTTGCTGTCCCTAAAAAATATTGAAACTCAATACGCCGCTACTCATCAGTACATAGGCGCGACTGCTTCTCTCCTAAGCTGATGAGAAATTCGCTTTTGCATTCGCTTACCAAGAGCTAAGAAGAACAGACCAGCAAGCGTCTTCTGCATCATCTTGCTAAAGAATAAAGAAACTTTACAGGGCGACCTGTTGCTTTCATAGTTCCGCGTTAAACAAAACTCCCTGAAGACATAAAGTGGAACTAGCAAGTGTCGTCATAGTCATCGCGCAGAAAGAACCACAAGAGGCAGTTCCAAGCTCCATCGAACATCATGAGCGACGATCAACAGACAAAGGTTGCTCTTATCGAGCAGAAGGAAGCTGAGAACAGAGCAGGTCAACAGAAGCCAGAGGAGAAAAAACGCAATCGAAGCGGGCAAGTGGTGAAAATACTACAAAAGAGGAAGCTCATGAAGGACCTCATCAGGTGCGAGACGACCTCAGCAGCCCAGAAGGAAGCCTACAGGACAGAAATAAAAAAACTAAATGCAGAGCTTCGAAAAAGAAGGGAGAAAGCGCCGTCAATAACAAAAGTCTACCGATAGACCTTCCTCAATTAAAGAAATGGAAAAATATAAATAAAATTCCCCAACAGCTGTGGGCAATTGAACTGGGTAGATAGTTGGAATTTTTCTTAATTAAATTGAAAAAATTAAGATTTAATTGCTACCTTGTTTGGCAAATGTTTATCAATATAATTCTCCTTGAATTAAAGAAAAAATTATTTTTAAAAAGCAACTTAACCAGGTGGGAAATTTAATTGATTCAAAAGTTTCAATATTTTTCTAGGAACTTAAAACAAAAAATTCAAATAAATTGAAAAAAAAATTCCCCACTTAAAGGAGAGAAAATCATAATTAATATTTAAAAAAAAATTTAAAAAAAAAATTCCTATTCAAACGAGAGAAAATAATAAAAGCAAAAATTTGTTTTATACATTTTTTCCCATTAATTGTTTAAAAAAATTTCAATATTTTTCTAGAAATTTAATTAAAACAAAAAATTCAAATTCAAATAAATTTAAAAAAAAGTCCCCATTTAAAGGAGAGAAAATCATAAAAGAAAAACTCTGTTTTCTAAATTTTTTGTCATTAGTTGATTAAAATATTTAAATATTTTCCTAGAAATTTAATTAAAAAAAAATTTAAAAAAAAAATTCCTATTTAAACGACAGAAAATAATAAAAGCAAAACTCTGTTATATAAAAATTTTTTATCATTATTTGATTAAAAAATTTAAATAATTTTCTAGAAACTTAAAACAAAAAATTCAAATATATTGAAAAAAATTCCCTATTTAAGGGAGAGAAAATAATAACTAAAAAACCCTGTTTTCTAAATTATTTTTCATAGAAATTTAATTAAAAAAAAATACAAAAAATTCCCCATTTAAAGGAGAGAAAATAATAACTAAAAAACTCTGATTTAAAAATTAATTGCCATCATTAAACGTTTAAAATCCTTTAATAAATTAATTAATTCAAGTCCCTCAACTCCTAGGTTAATTGCACAGTACAGTGCTCACCTACTACCCCGCCTGGTTGGCTATAAATATTTTTCCTTATGGCGAAACATGGAAATTTATATAGATAAATAACAATTAATATTTAAACATTTTATATCATTTACAATTAACATTTAGCAATTGCCAATGGTATTGTAAAAATGTTTTTTTTTTTATGTCGTTTAATCGTTACAGCTAATATAATTGTGCTAAATATTCATTGAGTTGAATTGAATTAAATTTTATTGTTTTTTCTGTGAGTTGTGGTTTCGCTTGGACTTTTCCTTGGCGGCAACCCATGATGGGATTTTATAAATATAGATTCATGCAGAGAGACGTGGATGTGCTGGGTTCTTCTTCTTGTTTTCTATAAAATTTAACTCTTAATAGCTATACACACAGTTACAGTTACAATTACAGTTACAGTTACAGTTATATAATATTGAAATTACAGGAATTTTCCTTTGTTAATTAAAACATTTTTCATCTCCTTCTCTCTGTCCCCGCTCAAGCTGACGAATTAATTGTCATCAATCAATTCAACCTTCATTATGTTAATTTTATTTATTTTTCCTTTGTATTCTTCCTCTCCTCCTTCGTTTTTTTATTTTTATTTTAATTGTTGTGCGTAACAAAAGCTTCGTTTATAAAAAAAACATGCAATTGTAGTTTAATTTCCGTGTTTTTTTCTCTCGTTTGGTCTTAATTAAATGTTTGCAATGACTGTCAAAGGAGAAAACGAATGAACATCCTGGCAGGCAGGATTTTCAATTTTTATTAACCTCAGCAGCCAATGGTAGAGGAAAACTCATGTTTCTTTGGCTTGAAAATGAATTTCAGTTGCCAGAATTCGCTGAGCTTAAAAGGGAATTAAATCAAAGGGGTCTAGAGGGTTTAACTGCCTCTTAGAAGACTTAAAAACATCTGCAAGGGTGTATTAATCATTGATGTTCACTGCTTTGTCTTGGTCACTGTTTTATTGGTGACTTTTTTCTCTTTTTTTTAAATATTTTTCTTACAACAAATGGGTTTCGACTGAAGCTATTAAAAATATTTAATTTTCTTTGCCTCCTCGTTTCTCTGGTTTTTCTCTTTTGATCTTTTGTAGTAACAATTTTTCTTCTATAAATATTTTTCATATTTTTTTTTTATGTAAAAATTCAATTTCTCTTAACCTTCTAGTTGCCTTAGTTGTTGTCCTAAATGCTATGAAAAAAAAAAAACGAGTAAAAAAAAAAAAACAACAAACACAAATCACACACACACACACACACACACACATACATATACACTGTCTGTAGACATCTATATAGTTAGATAGGATTTTATATAGAGGATCCTTAGCCAGTTGCAGTTGCCGATTAATTTTCTTGTCAAATTTTTCTTACTTTTCTCTGTCGTTTGGTTTTCCTTTCTTGTGTTGCTTAAACTGAAAGGTGGGGGAAAGGGAAAAATAATTTTTAATTGATTTTGACAGGAAAAGCAGTTTGGCAAGACCCACCCAGCTTAGAGCATCTCAATGTTGGAGGTGCCATTTCCGGTTGCTGTTCGTGTGGTTTTCGTCATCTGCTGATTGGTAATGATGGGCGGTGGGCTGCCGCACCAGACCACCTGGGTGGAAAGTGAGTTGAAAAAGCCAAAGAAAAAAATATTAATTTTTCCCCCCCACCACTTTACAGGCTCAGAGAGGACTCACCTTGCGGAAAGCCTTGCGAAAGTTATCGGATAGAAAGGCGTAGAGAATCGGATTGATGCAGGAGTTGGTGTAGGCAACGACGTGCGAGACAATTTGAATGATGACGGACAGGTTGGAGCCGCCATACAGGTCGAGGGCCTTCAATAGCAATATGACCTGCAGGGACACAAAGGAGAAATTCAAATGCAAGACAAAATGGAGGGCAGAAGGCTGCTGCTGCTGCCATCTCGGCTCTCTTTGATTACAAAATCAATATGGCTAATTGGCTGGCTGGGCCACTTAAAGCCAGCCTAGGTGTGGCTCAGAGAATCTTATCATGTTATCAGTCGAGTGCTTCCTGTCATTGAGGGGGGGTGAGGCAAGCAGCATAATCAAGTGGCTGCCATATGTTGCAGTCAAGCGCCTGGCATAAATGCAATTTGCACACTAGCAGCGGACAGAGAGAGAGAGAGAGAGAGCGACACACAGAGGACAGGAAATTGTAATTGCATTTGTAATTTGTAAGCTTATTGATTCCCCTGAGGCTTAGACAGCACAGGGCAGCCTTAAGGCTCAAGGTTTTAGTCAACATTTGACTGCCTGAGTTGCTCAGCACTGGTAGCCAATTTGCAGCTAAAGATTTTCCCTCTCTCGGACAATGAATAACAATTTTAAAATGTAAACCAATTAACGGCAAATAAATGTTCCAATTAGTCGAGAATAAATTTCATTAACTGGACACTTGAAGTGCATTTGACTGCGGCTGCTTGACTTGACTTGTATATTTGCCCAACACTTGAGTTGCGTGCACTGGCAGCTGTTCAAGACCAAGTTTACATACTCAATGCTGTTCAACACTAAATCACAGTCAAGTGGCTGTGTAGACTCTGTAGATTTATATTTGATAACGATAATTATAACGATAACGATGTGGTCGATATACTTACATGAATGGGCAGCCAGCAGATGGCAAAGGCCAAAACAACAACAACAACCATGCGGGTGACGCGACGCTTGCCCTTCCTATAGTGTGGGTGAGTGAGCGAGAAGAATAGATGATCAGTAGGCAAATGTTCAGAGTGTGAGGGAGACAAATATAGATTTTGCTGCAGCAGTTTGATTTATGAACAAAATAAAACGCAGGCAAAAATTTATATTTATTTGTGTGTGTGTTACGCATACGCCGCAGTGTACTGGCCACCCCACTCTAATAATTCACAAAAATGTTTTTCTGTTGTTTTCTTCTTCTTTTTTTTTTTTTTCTATCTGTTTACATTTGTCCCTTTGCGTTGGGCAACTTCCTGGCTTTTAACTTCTCTTTCCTCTTTTAAATATTCAAACTGTTTGTCTCAAGGGACTAGCAACTGCCAAGTGAGGTTAAGTTGAAATTTAATGCAAGAACAGCAGGCTGTGGAAATTCAATGTTTCGCCAGCCCTCGATCAACAGTAATTTTGCTTAGCAGTCAGTTCAGTCGGTAAAAAAGCTTTGAGATAGACAATCTCACTTTAGTTTTACAATCGGACAGACGTCGAACAAAAAATCTAAAATATTTAGGAAAAATTTTTTTTTTTATATAAATTTAGTTTTGCAGTTTCCCAAAAGTTTTGTTTTCAATTTTCGTTTTTTTTTTTTTTTCATTCCGAAATGGAATCGGTACAGCTGGTTTCACTTAAAAATTTACGCCGCCACTATCAGCAGATGCTGGACGATGCCAACATGTGGGAGGCAGAACTGTGCGCCGTCGAGGACAACATACATCTGGAATCGTTGTCCTTTAACACGGATGCAGCTCACTCCTGGGCCACTGAGGTCATCATCGATACCCGCAAGTTTCATCTACAGAACAAGATATTCCGCGATCAGCTCCAGGGCGACATGCAGAAGCTGAACGACAAGATCTCTTCGCTGGAAAATCTCAGTCTCAATGGAGAAGCCAACGCTGAGGGCGAGGCCCAGGCCCAGGACGATCTCTAGCTCTCTAGCTAGGGCGGCAGTTGACAGAACGTTGAATTCATTTTGCCCCGTTTAGTTTCTTTTTTTTTTTTTATATAATTTTTGGATCATTTGATAAGCAAAGAACTTTTAAGGACACAAATAAACATTCCGGCCAAGCAGCAGAGTTTTTTTGATAACGAAAAAAAATGATTTTTTCCTGCCTCCTGGAGGCCATTTGCCCAGCTACTACAACTAACTACTGCTGCCTCCTGAAGGCAGTGAAACCCACTTAAAAATTGATGAGCAAAGCTCATGAGCCGGGGGTTCCTTCGGGGTAATAAAAAGACATTTATCATGCCGCCAACCCCCCCCCACAAGCAGCTGCCACAGGTGCAGCCACACGTCGTATGCGTAATCTACTCAGGGTGGCTGCTGCTGCTGTTGGTTGTTGTTGCTGGTTGTTGACTCACCGTGACTCGGCCGAGGGCTTGCAGCCGGGTGCGCTCTTCCAGAGACGTGCCAACATGCCCATGTAGAGGAAACAAATCAGCGTCAAGGGTGCCACATACGATGACAAGAAGAATGAAACCTGCCAAGAGACAAGAAAGAAGAAAACAGAAAACCCAACAGACAAGGGTCAGATTAAACGGGTTTTAATCAGGGAATTACAAAACGATTAAAGCTTAAAGGGACTAAGGATGCTCGAGCTGCTCATTACACAAATTGTCTGTCCTTGAAGGCAACAATAAACCGTTGAAATGATGAGTGAAGTGACCACATGGCAGCTGAGTTTTATGGTCAATTGATGGCTGTTTTAGGCTGGGAATGTCCACTTCTGATGGCTGTTTGGACCGTTAGGAAGTAGGCAGTTGACAGGACCTTCAAAATATCCTTAATAAAATGTAAAAAACATAAAAAACTGTCGACACTCAACTCAAAGCCAAAGAAACCAGTTTTTCTTTGATTTCATCAGCTGTTTGCTATCAGAAGTGGAAGTTGATGGAACTTTTTTTTTAAATTCTTGCAGAAAACAGCAAGTAAAGTTGAGGGAAATATTTTTAAATTCATATTTCGCAGAATTTCCAATTGTACAATAACCAATCAGGCGCTGAGCTGAGCTGCCTGGGGCCTGAAACTCATTTGAGTTCCTCAAAGCGTTAAGTTTCAAGTGGCTGCCGACCAGGCCAAGTGTGAATGATTAACACCCAGGTGGTGGTGGTGGTGGTGAGGCCCAAAGGGACCAGAGAAAAATATATAACAATACAACAGGGGGGCAGAGAGAGTGTGAGGAGAGAAAGAAAGGTGTTGAGCAGGGCAAAATGAAATGGAAAATGAATGCAAAAGCCCCAACCTCCGCCTGCAGTCGTGTCACGCACTCATCTCTGGCTGCCAAGGAATCCAAGCTGAATCGAATCGAAATCGCTTTAATCAATGAACATGTCGTTTGTCATAACAGCATAATGTGACAGGCGAATCAACTGAGCGCGTGTGTGTGTGTGTGTGTGTGTGTGAGTAGAAGACTGTGAAACCAAACTGACATAATTCGCATTGACACTTGAGCCAGGAGCAACAGCAGCAGCGGCAGCTCCAGTCAACACACAATGACTTGACGCCACAGTTGCCAATGATTTTTTCTGATTTTTTTTTTCTCCATGTGATGGGATTTTTTATTAATTAAAGTTTAAATGGCCAAAAGTCATTGCAGTCAGCCTTAATGGTTGGCCGCTAAGGATAAATGAGTTTTCAGGACTCTAAAGAAATGTTTTCTCCTTGAATTTGTTGATTTATGTTTATCGTTGTCACTTGTGGGGTTTTTTATTTATTTTTTTTTCTTGGTTGACCAAGGCAATTTCTAGAGAATTTCCCTAATGAAATTGCCCATCAGTAGGAGCAGGTTGACTAGGACTGGCAAGTTGATTAATTTGCTTGAGCGACAACACAAAATCCCAGGCGTATCCTGCTCCTTCAGGCAGGCAGGCAGCCAGCCAGGCAGGCAGTCACATATGCTGGAACAACGCCCTTCAGTTTATGACTTTTTATTATTATTACGGGCGGCATAAAGTTTAAAGAGCGTGTAAGGAAGCAACAACAACAACAACAGTAGCCACAGGAGCAAGGAAAGTTTTTTAAGCCTCAAGAGTTGCCTGCCTGGTTGGTTGACAGGACGAAGACCTCCGCCTTGGCCTCAGCTGCTGGAGCAGCCTTCAACCTTTCATTTCATTGATATAAATTACATGTTGCCATCTGTCAAGGATCCAGGACATTGGCCATATCGATGCCATCAGATCAGCCCAGATACCTTGGAGAAATGTGTAATTTGACACTTGAGAATTTGGAGAAAAAGCAGAAAGAAAATGTGTTTTTCGTAGAATTTCAACCACAAAACAAAAAAAAATATAAAAAATTATTTCAAGTATATTAAGAGAGAGAGAGAAACAGAGAAGGAGAGAGAGAGAGAGAGAGAGAGACGCAGTCAGTCAGTCAGTCAGCCAGATGGAGGAGTTTCTGGACCAGGTGATACCCTCGGATGAGCTGCAGAAATACGAACGTAAATACAACCAGGAACTGGAGTTGGACGGCTCGACGGACATCGAAACAAGATTCTCGTATGCATTCTGCCTGGTTCGCAGTCAATACACGAACGATGTGAGGCGGGGGTTGATGATGTTCGAGGATCTGGCCCAAATACATCCCGAGGGCAGGCGCGATTATATCTATCATCTGGCCTTGGGTCATGCCCGCATCCGGGAGTACAATGAGGGTCTGAAGTACTGTCGAGCCTTCCTGGAGGTGGAATCGAGCCAGCAGCTCATCTCCCTCGAGCAATATATGAAGCAACAGAACGACAAGGAGATCACCAAATGCCTGGCCTTTGCCGGTGGCACCGCCCTCCTGGTCATGGGCATCCTGGGCTTTGGGGTGGCCCTGATCAAGAAGTAACTGCAAGCGGTGGGGTTTGTTGAATGTCTTGTGTCAACACACGATACTTGGATCCATAAAAAAATTAATAAAAATTAAACAAAGACGGTGGGTGGGTCAAGCCATTGATAGAACCTCCTACTGGGTGGTTGGTTTGAGGGAAAAAATGGGAAAAAATTCCCCTGACCAGTGGAATGCATTTCCAGAGGGATCTGTAACAATCGATCAAGGTTTTGAGTTTTAAGATGCTTTTTAGGCTATGAAAAGCTCATTGCCTTGGCTAAGCCCCTTGGCGTATGCTATGTAAATTGAATCTGCAAGGGTGTAGAGCACTGGAAACCCTTTGGGCATTTCATAGCCCCACCTTGCTGCCCCCTTTTACAAGGCTCATTTAAATCAACAGGAATTTTTCCATGTCTGAAAATTTTTTTTTGCTTTTTCTTTTACTTTTTTTAAATTTTTTTGGCTTTGTTTTTATTAAGTTTTCCCTCGTTTTCTTTGTCAAAAACTATTTTAAAGGCTTTAAGGCTTCCTTAGATTTTTTTCCAGCCTGTTAAAGTGATTTTAAAGGCTTCAAGTCGTCTGATTTTGAAGGGAAATTGAGCAAATGAGCTTCTGACGAGGACTTCAAGGACTTTATGAGCCTTTTGTTTTTGATTTTATTTGTTTGTTTTTCTTTTTCTTTTTATTTTTTGTTTTTATTATTTATTTACGATGACAACACCAAGTTGTTGGAGTTTAGTTACCCGAACTGTTGTGTGTTTTTTTGCTTTTATTGCGCTGTTAACCTCACAAGTTTGATCCATTTTTATTGTGTTGCGCTGTGTTGTGTTGTGCTGTGCTGTGTTGTGCTGTGTTGGGCAATAAAATGAAGCGACAAAAATTTGCCACGCAAATGTCAACAACCAACGGCCCTAGCAATGAGAATTTTGGGGGGGACAGCAGTTGGTAGTTGCATTTGGACCTTTGGCCATTGGTGGCTGCATCCATTGGAGGTGACAAGGTACGAAGGCAGGTGAGTCTGTCAGGTGGGACTTCTTATCAGACAGACAACACACAGCTTACGGCTTAACAGGGGCTAATCTGGTTGGCTTAGGTTCAACAGCTCGTTGGCTGCCATCTGTTGATAAATATTTTTGCTATTTGAAAAGAATTTCGCTTGCTGGGGCCGCTCTGCATTGAAAAAATGTTGCCATTCAAATCCATCCACCAGGATCCATCCACCAGGCTCCATCCACCAGGCTCCATCCACCAGGATCCATCCACCAGGCTCCATCCACCAGGCTCCATCCACCAGGCTCCATCCACCACTTGGCATTAGCTTGGTGAACCAGGGAACTGGTGAGCCAATGAGCTAGTGAACCGGTGAGCCAATGAGCTGGTGAGCTTGTGAGCTGGTGGGCCAGTGAGCTAGTGAGCTAGTGAGCTGGTGAGCTGGTGAGCTAGTGAGTTAGTGAGCTGGTGGGCCAGTGAGTTAGTGAGTTGGTGAGCCAGTGAGCTGGTGAGCCAATGAGCTGGTGAGCTAGTAAGCTGGTGAGCCAGTGAGTTAGTGAGCCAGTGAGTTAGTGAGCTGGTGAGCCAGTGAGC
>JAWNPV010000595.1:0-17066 GCA_035078785.1 Collessia kirishimana
TATCTATGTGTAGTTGCATGTATTTTTGTTTGAGAATCATTTGTTGTATTTGTAATTGTAAAACGATGAATCGATTATAAGTGAGTTGCGTAAATGTATTTGAATGTTTCGTTTAAATAAGTAAACATTTAAATAAGTTTATAATTTAGTTACGTAAGTTTAATATTCAGTTTAAGTTAAGATAATTTATAATCGTTTATAATCATATAATATAATGAAATTCAATTTAATTTAATTACTTGCAAGACAGACAAAAATAAATAAATATAATATGCGACTTAAATTGATTTATTTTTGGTTTTTTTATCATTTTTTTTTTTTGTTTTATTTTTGGTTTCATTTTTCATTCTTTTTTGCTTTATTTTCTTTACCTTCAAGTTCTTCTTCTTTAGATCTCTGTTTCTAGCTTTGGTTTTTGTCTTGGTTTATTCTCTTAACTCTTTCTTTTAATGTTTTCCTCTCGCTTACACAATTTATAGACAGTTGTCTGTTTGTTCTAATGTTTTTTGGTTTCCTTTACGTTTTTGTTGCCTCTTTTAAGCTTTGTTGTCTCGTGTTTTACATTGTCTCTCTCTCTCCATGCACGACGAGAACTCTTTATAGTTTATATATTTCGAAAAAAAAAAAAAAAACAAACAGTTTTCTTTAGTTTTTGTAGTCTCTGTGGTGGTGCGAGTGGAGCTCACAACCACACATATGCATAGATAGTAGTATCATCCTTATCATCCTTATCATCCTCGATCTTCGATACAGAAAAATAAATTTTTGCTAGGATTTCTTTATAATCATAATCATAATAATTTGGTTAAGCATAGAAATCAATATGTGTATTCTACAATACACGCATACACGTGCAGAAACTGCGTGTGAGTTCCATGTAATTTCGACTACCATCCTCTCATCCTTGGAGCACGAAAAAAAAAACTGATGGATTTCCGTTTCCATCTCATTGTCAGTTGTTGGGGTCTGTCGGGTTGATTCGAGAAGTGCGTTCGTGATTGTTCCGCTTCAGCTGCAGGACTACGTTTCAGTTGGAGTGGAGTGGATGTGCAGGATGCAGGGGAGCTCTTAAGTGGTTTTGGTTTTGTTGGTCTTGAAGCTGACCTGCAGCACACGGTTGCCCAGGGTGTAGCCGTTAAGGGACTGGATGGCCACAACGGCCTCGTCGTAGTTGGTCATGGTAACGAAGCCGAAGCCCTTGCACTTGCTGGTCTGCAGATCGCGGATGACCTTCACCGACTGGACGGCACCGAATGGTCCGAATAACTGCCAGAGCACGTTCTCCTCGGTCTCCGGTGCCAGATTGTAGACGAATATGCACCAGCCGGACCCGGTCATGGCATTGCCGGGTAGAATGGAGTTGGCCAACAGGTCACCAGCTAGCGGGGAGTATCTGTGCGTGGCAAATGCATTGGTGGGTATCAGAGAAAAATATTCGATTAGTGATTACAGTTTAAAGTTAGACGCAGGCTCGTTATACACTTGAATTTTAGGTATTTTGTGAGGTTTTATTGATATTTCTTGATCGTATGTAACATCAAAAATCAAAGGTGGTGGAAAGTCCCTTCGGAAAGAACCAATTTTGGGGAGGGGAGAGGGAAACAAACAAATCAACATAATAAAGTAGGAAATGCTCTAGTCGATGCCAGCCGACTACTAGATACTCCAAAACACCCTTTGGAAAAAGGCACGAAAACACACAGAAGATGAATAAAATTTATAGATCATTAAGCTCAGAAATAAATTGCTTTGCAATGGCAAATAATAATTAAATTAAATGGAATTTTTTTTCTATAATTTTATGGATACACAGACCAACCGATGTGATATTTAGTTAATAAAATTTTTCCACATTTGTTTGGTGTTTAGGGTATAAAATACTTAGGAAACTATAAAGCTATATATATAGGTAGATGGGTTGCTGGGTTTTTGATTAATCAGTATAGAGATCATGCTTCAAATATGCTTTGGCCACCATTACACTGTGCTACAAGGAAAAATTTTGCTCAATCTGTAAACTGTCCAATTCAAATTGCTTTTGCCACACAAAGAGTGTAATCGCCGCTGTGATTTAATGATCAAAACAGATATATAAAATAAAAACTATAAAAATAAAATTAAATTTATTTCTCAGAAACTATAAAGAAAATTTGTGTGAATTTTAAGAGATAAAAGAACCATTTGGCATGCCGTATGGATAATATTTACTTATGTCAGTTGTGGTAAATTAAATAAAAGTAAATAAAATATAAGGAAAATTAACACAATAAAGAAAATTAAAGTAAATGGCAGGTGTCAAGGTAGGAAGTATACAGTAAGGGAAACAAACAAGTTATAAACGCAAACGCAATCAGATTGAAATAATTATTGTCAACTATGTTGTATGTAGAGGTGTGTAAAATAGTCATGTAAAATATGTAAAATATATGTATTCAACAATTACACACAAACATGAGATCTAAACATTTATAATAATTATTTATAATTGTAAGTTAATTAAATTTAAGAAATTTTTATTATATTTAGTTTATTTGATTAGATTTTATCAAGATATTTCTTGGATTTTTTTTGTTTTATTAGCTTTAAATCAATATAAACAATATTAAATATATGTTTTTTCTGTGTGTGTGTGTGTGGTGTGTGAGAAATAAATAAATCGAGAGAAATTCACCTTTGTAAACCCTTGTTAACCGCTAACATGGGACATTTTCCAATGCTAAAAATGATGAGAAAATTTTCAAAATATAAGAAAAAGGTAGAAGAAAAAAACCAAAAGATCGCACTTAAGAGGCGGGAAATCCAAATCAGGTTTTACACACAGAAAACGTAAAGCATATGGAAATCAAAAATATAATCAGACAACAATAATTGCATTTAAAAATCGTAAATCGAAAGCATATGAAAGAAATATATTTGTTAGGTTCGGTTTACTTGTCTCGAGGCAACAGTAACTAAGTAATTAAGCAAGGAAAGTTTATTTCGTTCAGATCAAATGCAAATTTAAATCCAAACAAAGAACACAAAAATCAAACCATTGAAACTGTAGCGACTGAATTATCTGATTGTTGACTGAACAAGTCAACCAAGGACAAAGCCAGTTGGCAATGAAGGACACTCCCATCATCTGCACTCAGACAACTTAATCTATCTATCGATCTATCTATCCACCTAAAATTATTATTCTAAAATCCCCTTTAGATCGTATTCAAATAATACTTGCCTGATACGTCCAGCGGATGGCAGAGCACCGGCTAGTCGGCGTGTGGCGGCCGCCGCCTGGGGTGTCAAGTATGCGGTTAATGGTGGGGCTATTTGGGCCTTGGCGCTATTGCTTGGATTGTTGGCAAACTTAACGGTTATCGGTTCAGCATATCCCTTGGGAGTTTTGCCATTCAACTCCTGTATGGCGCGTTCAGCTTCGTTGCGTTGATCGAAGCGTATAAAACCGACGCCCTTCGATAGACCTTTAAACCATCAATTAGACATCCATTAGCATCGGATCGGAAGGGAAGGGAAGAGAAGGGTTGTTGGCTTACCAGAAATATTATCACAGAGTATACGAGATGTAATTATTTTGCCAAACGATGCAAACATCCCCTCCAAGTCTGGTTGTGATAGATTCTTCGGAAGACCCGATACATATAAATTAGCACCCTTTATTGATTCTGAACTTGGACGGGCGTATGATACTTTAATAACCTTGTTTTGCAGACGCAAACCATTAAGGGTATTCACTGCCTTCTCAGCATCCTCGGCACGAACATAGTTAACGAAGCCATAGCCAAGACTTTGACCTGCAATCACGCACATCATGAGCAACAATTCACAGCCTCAGATATTTCATCATTTATCCCCCTGAAACTTACCTTGCTGCAAAGCCGGATTGAGGGCGGTCAGCGAAGCTGGCAAGACTGGAAATATATATATAAATATTTCGATCTTTAATAAAATGTATAGGGGAAATGGATAAACACTTAGATGTGCAGGACACAGATAAATAAATTAAATCCACAAATATTTCCTAGGAATTTCTAATTCAAATTAAATAATAAAAACAAAGACATGCAGATGCCTACATACTGTTAAGGACTTTTAACAACAAAATATTTATCTAGAGAATAAAGAATAGGAAAGACAATATCTTCGGTGGACCAAAGCTTAAATACCCTTGCAGTCAGAGAAAACGATTTCACAAGGAGGTGGAAATGCCTTCTTCTCTGTGTAGAAAACTCTCATCTACAGTGTCTGCTGCAAGGATATATGAAGACTTACGCATGTATGTATGGTACATGGGGCTAAAATTTGTAAGGTTAAGATTAAATCTATAATCGTTTGAAGAATGATTGGTTAATATTTACCCAAATTACCTGAGACTTTATCGCGCACCAGCTTGCAACTCTCCAACTCACCAATGCTTGAGAAGAGCGATCGCATCTCCTCTTGCGTCATGGTTTGTGGCAGATAGTTGACAATCAAATTGGTGCGCGACTCATCATTGCTGCCATCGACGGAGCCATTGGCGCTGCCGCCGTTCTTCACAATATCCATGGCGTTGGTCATTGTGGGCTTCCTCTTGTTGCTGTTGTTGGTGTTTGTTGATAATCTTTTTGTTGCTGTTTTGTTGCTGTTTTGTTTTGTTTATTTGCTTAGTAATTAATCTCACTGCTTGGTTGCTTACGCTTATTAATTAGTTAATGTTATTCTGTAAGTATTGTTAAGAGCTTCGACTGCGCTGTGCACAAGTCCCGTGTGAAGATAGTTTTGCTTCTTGATTTCTCGACTTTTTTTCTCCTTATCAAATGTCAGTTGGTTTTCTATTTTATGAACTGCTGACTTGGTTACTCCTCGGGGTTTTTAGATCAACTGCGATCGCAAAAAAAAATGTTTGATTTTCTTTATTATGATTTTTTTAGTTTTTTTTTTTTTTGTATAATAAAGTTTTCTTTTTGGTTTTGGTTTTATGATTTAGGTTTTACTAAAAGTTTTAAAATTTTATTTAAATTTGAATTACAATTATGTTCAGTTGTTTTTGTTTTTTGTTTTTATTTGTTTAATTTTTTAGATAAAAGAGTAAATTTTGCTAATGATTTTCCATTTCCTTTCGTTTCCTTCTTCATCAATGCTTAAGTGTGAAATTTTTCAAATTTGCTTTTCTGCTTGATTTTTTCTTTAATTTAATTATAATTTTTCTTTTTATATAAAATTGCAAAAATGCAAAAAGATAGCAATAATATTTTTATTTTTTTTGTTATTTACTTTTACTTTTACTAATTCGCGCTGTGATTTTTCTTCTAGAACGCGGTTTTTGGTTTCCTTTTTCCCTTATCGCTTCAACTATTCATACACACATGGGTGTGTGTGTGTTTGTGAATATATATATATATATATGTATATGTATATATGTATGTTTTGTTGTATATACCGTTAAATATGATTATTCACTATATTTGTTGTTGTTGTTGTTGTTGTTAAATTTAATAGTAGTTGGTTTTTCTTGGTGGTGTTTGGTTTTTCTTTTGTTTTGTTTTGCCTTGCTTTGCTGTTGTCTTTAGTTAAAAAATGTTCATTTGTCGTGGTTTTTTAAATTTTATTTATTTTATTTTCTCCAATAAATGATAGCTGTTCGATTGCTCGCTCGTTTTACTCAATCTGCAAGGATATAGAAATAAAAATCAACTGGTTAGAGAGGAGGAGTCGCCATGAAATAATTTTTATTATAAACAGAAATCCCTAAAGAAATTTATTTATTTTTATTTCTATTTTAATCAGATATTTTAAAGCAATTTATATATTTTTTTGAATATATATTCATCAAGCTGCAGAAAATATTCAATTTTATTTCCTTTATCCTTAAGACTAAACCTTGTCAAGTAGCTTAAATCTTAGAGGTTTGTTTGCTTTCGTTAAACATGACGGAAATGTTGAAATTGAAAAGAAATATTTTGACAAGACTTAAGTATATGCAAACCACAAATAACCAAGGATAAACAGATGCAAAAAAACATCAGATTTTATAGGTCTGAGCTAATATCTAATAACAGGGCAGCCTGTCAAAGCGTGGGCCGTGGCCCCAGGCCAGACCGCTGTAATTAGCTTATTGTTTTTCAATTATATTTTAATGAGATTTTGTTATTGTTGGGCCCCACAAAATAAAATATCCCAGCCTCTTGACCATAACGTTTCAGCTGGCTTTCGCAGGTTACTACAAAGCCTTAGCATAGGTCCTTCTGCCCCCAAGCCAGGCGTCACAAGTAATTAAAAAAAAAACTTTGCAAAACGCGCTTAATTTCATAGAAATTTCTTGCTTCTTGGTCTCTTAAATTTTAATGTTTTTCATCTAGAAAATCAGTCTGAAGCAGCAGAAAAATATATATTTTTAGCTGTCCAACAACAGCAATTTAAATATTTGATTAGGGCAGACTCAAGAGCTCAGATTTAAGTTTATTAAAAGTTAAAACTCCCTTTGAAACTCTTCGCTGCGGCTTTTCATTAAAATCTCCAATAGCCTGAGTCGTTTGCCATCCAACAATAAACAACTTGACGTGTAAATTTCTTATTAGTCGATTCATTTCAGTCACCTTTCTGTCAAGAAATTTCTTTTCAGACTTTTATCTCTGCGGCGGTTTTAATAATCTAAAGATTTCTTTCATTTTTGTGTGTTAGCAATGCCTGAATATTATTTACTTGCCGCATTGCATTGAAATGAATGCTATAAGGTCGCTCGATAAGCACGTTTCACACTCGAGTACTTCACCAAAGAGATGTCATTCGCCCTCCCCTCCCGGGTTGGCAGTTTTAGCTAATATGGGAAGCCATGGCCCATGAGTACGTACTTACCCACCTCGAGCCACTCACACTCGACCGATTCACCAAAGAAAGAAAGAAAGGGAAACCGAAATCTGCTTATCAAACGCCGGCAAACGATGACATTGCCAACATTCTATACCTGAGCGAGCGGGTATTTTCACTTGGTAAAGATGTTTGTCACGTTATAGATTAGTTATAGTCATATAGGCCACCCTGTAAGACTAAGTAGCGCTTCGATTTCTCTCTGGAATGACAAATTCAAGTGTCACGCAACCAGCACCTGGTGAAGTTGATGGAATTGTTAGCTGTCCAGCTAAAATATCTTTTTTAATATTATTTCAGCACTCAAATAATTTTTATCTATAGTTAGAAGCCTTTAGGTTTCAAGAAAAAGCTTTGTCTGGTCTGTCTTAGTGCCCTAAAGTAGGCAGCTATTTTCTTATTACAAGTTCCTATGGCTTTTAAGGGTATTCAAATGTCGTTGTACTGCAGCTAGCTAGTCTCTTTGGCCTTTTTATGTTTTTTCATTGTCAGCATAAAACTTCGCTTAATGGCTTGGAATTTAATTAAATTGTTTTGTGTCTGCATGTGTGTGCTTTTGCCTTTGCCTTTGGCTTTGCCTTTGAGTCGCTGTATGCTGTGCGCTTGTATTAGTGGGCCTTGCTGTGAAGTGCGCCATATGTGTGTGTGTGTGTGTGCGTATTGCCCTAAGCACATATGCAAATATAATATGAACATTATAGGTATTCAAGCGTATAAAAAATGAGGAGAAAAACAACAACAATTTTGTGCTGAGTAAGCAGAAAAATATTTTTGAAAAATTCAAACTGATTAATAGCTTCGCCTAAGCCCACCCAGGCGAGGGTAAATGGGTTGGCGGCTTTCTTATTTGTTGTTTTGTACAAATTTTCGGCTTAAAACTTGTGTTGTTGCGAGTTTGAATTGCGTTGGCTGCGTTCCTTGATGCCACTCGGGTTTCAAGCGTAATTAAGCGATTTTCTTTGAGTAAATTATAAAGGATAATACAGGTGGCTTAATAGGCAGTCAGTGGGGATTAAAGTGTCTTGAAAAAATTGCCTTTTCCTGCCCTTTAAAGTGCGATAACTTGGAGAGATCGTATAGCAAGGATATGAAATGCCTTTTGGGCATTTAAAATCGTTTGTTCTCACCCATATAGATTGCAAATCATCTTATCTAATCGTTGAAAATCAGATTGAGTTACAGATATGAATCCTTCAGTGCACAACAGCGACAGCGACAGCAACAGCAGCAGCATCTGTAACATTTGCCGCAGAATAATGTTGCGCCTGCACTTTGTCTTCCAATTGGAAATTCCCAAGGGGGTTGAAAGAGAGCTGAGTGACACGGAGGCGTTGGGAGAAAGGGAAACAGACAGAGACGGAGACAGAGACGGAGATGGAGAGCGTGAACGAACCCACTGCCTGTTAGATCCTGGCGGCTTGCATGTATGCGTGAGCGTGTGCTTCCTGCATACAGATGGGTGTGCGTGCTGTGTGTGCGTGTTTGTGTGTGTGCTGTGGCTTAGAAATTGAAAAATAGGGTAAAAACCTGACGCGAAAAACAAACAGGCGACCCGGCAATTCTCGCTGTCTCTATGCCGTAGCCCGGACCAGGCTTGGCCTGGGCCTGGGCTGGGTCATTGAACCCACAGGACAGTACAGGACATGGCCAGTGGCTGTGTGCGTGCGTGTGTGTAGGGTTCCCCCTTCGGTGTTTCGACTTTCGGCTTAGTGTTTTCATTTTGTTGCTGCTGTTTCTGTTTGTTTGCCTTGCAAAAGTCACAGATCGAAGTCTTTCTCTCTGTCTGTCTGTCCGTCTGCCCGCCTGTGGTTAGCCCAGTTCGTTGGTCATTAACAGCTGTGGCCCAGCATAGGCTCTGGCGTTCATTGAACCCGTTGGGCAGGCAAAAGGCCAACAGCAAGGACCCATTGAGAGATCCTTGAAAAGGTAGCAACAGAAAAGGAAAAGCAAAACAAAAGCAAAACACAAAACACAGAAAACAGAAAACGGAAAACCAAAGCCAAACACATAGGAAGTGCAGCGAAAGGCGTAAAGGCAAATGGGGAAAATGAGCTAAGAAAAAGGACATTCACACACGCACGCACACACACTCGTGCAATGACATTTAATTGCACAGCATGGCGTGACAGTGCATAATACAAGCAGCAACCGCCCCCTCGCTCCACCCGACCACCATAGACGTGGGTGTGTCTGTGAAGAGAAACAAGTTGAAGTGGAAAAAAATATGTGTAATTGACACTCTTGCACCGATATTTGTGACCTCATTTATGAATGTGTGTCGGCAGGAGCCTTGAGGTGGGTCAGGGCGCGTCTTGTTGGCGGCCAAGGGTGTGCGAAACCAGGCAGCCCTCGTCGCCCCACTCACTCAAATCAACTTGGATGCACCCACTCTCTCTCTCCCCCTCTCTCTCCTGTCAAAGATCAAGTTGCACCGCCTATAAGCCACTTAGATTAAGATCTTTTAGGCTGCCTTTTATTATTTATTTTTCCTTAATTAATGCAGACTCAGCTAGGGGGTTGTGGGGCTCTAGAAATTTATTTTAGCAAGGGTTGATCAATTAAAATATTTTTAATGATTAGAGATCTCCATTCAGGAAAATTATCTCTCTGACTTTGTTAGTCTGCAGTTAATTCTATGACAGCTATATGATATAGTAGTTCGATTTAAATTTTACTTAGATTTCTCGAGAAATTGTGAGTTGAAGGCCCCAGCAGCCAGCACTCATACTAAATACTAAATTTAATATTTTAAATAATTAAAAAAATAATTAAAATTAAATCTATTGAAATTGATAAAAAAAATTAAAACAAAAGTCAGAAGATCGCATTTCTTTATCACTAAAAATTATATTTTTTTTATTTAATTTAATGTTTTTGCTCATCTAACCGCTGCCGTAACTATTCACTGTACTACAGACGTTCAATTCAGGCAATCAGGTTGCTGGAAAATATTCTTTAAAGACTCTTTCTTGATTATAATCAATCAAGATCAGTTGAGTAATATATTAGATGAATAACAAAACCATTTAAATAGTTTAAATATTTTAAATTAAAACTCTTCACTGGCAATTGAACCGCATGTTGATGGATTAATTACAGCTCAAAAGACAATTAGAAATCTAAGTAAAATGAATAATTTTTACAGATCAGAATCCACGCATCGAAATCGAAATGTGAATGCGAATGTAGAACACGCCAAGGGAAAGGCGTGACAGACAGACAGTCAGACAGACAGACAAAGCAACAAACAATCAACTGTTTATACTTACGACTGTATAAGAAATGGGTAAACAACTTGGTGTCGGCGAGTATATATAGGAAAAAGGAAGGATACTCGTCCTGTCCGAAATTGCCAGAGCTCTGCTGGTTCCTTAAGGCCAGGCCTATTGATTGATTGTAACTCTTCACAGACTGTCTCGCTCGCTCGCTCGCTCGTTCGCCAACTGCTGACTTTTGCCTTCTGCCTGATGCCTTATCACGGCTCTTGCTCGCCTGCTCGCACGTCTTTGTCTAGCGCCTATATATCTATATATATATATAAATATATATAGACAAGTGTATATTGCTGATAATAATCGGCTTGCTGTTGGCTTGTAATTGCCGTAGACACTTTGCACCTTACACACAGGAAAAAAAAAGCAGCACAAAAACAAAAAAACGACACAAACGTTGAACGTTGAAAGCGCGAGTTGTCCTTTCTGGGTTAAAAAAAAATTCTGTAAATTGTTTATAGTGTGTCTATGTGTGTTGTGTGTGTTGTATATTGACTAGGAAGTGTGAACACAATTTGACGACGCGTCGTTGACTTAAGAGTTACATAGATTGAGGCTTTGGCTTTGGTCTGTTCCTCTTCCTTGTGGGTTACGAATATTGCAATTTCACAGTCCCGACACAGAAACAGAATGAGATAAAAAAAAAAAAAACCAAGAATTTAATTCAATTCGTGTAGGCAAATTGAAATTGAAATTCTAATGCCAATACGAGAGCGTTTCTATCCAAAGGATAATGCGAATCCGATTACGAATCCGTTTTATGCCGTATAAATTGCACGGAGAGCGTCAAAGTTGCTGCTGTTGTTGTTGCTATATAGTTAGTTGGTTGTTTGGTTGGTTGGTTTGGTTGGTTGGTTGGTTGGCTGGTTGTTTAGTTGGAAAAAACCGAGAACACAACAAATTCGTAACTGAATACAACACAAAAACTGGTGCAGAGGAGTCAAAAAATTATAAATGAATGTTCTCGAACGAGAAACACAACCGAATGGAATCAAAACCGAACGAAAGCAACGAACGAACACGTACGACTGAACAGAGGCAGAACCAAATGGCTGGCAGGCAAGCAGGCAGGCAGGCGCCGCGCCGCGCCACGCCACGCCGGCTTTGTATCCATCTAGCCAACCATCCCATATAGCCATGCTATATCCTTTCCAACGCCCCACTCGCTGGCGAGAGCGAATGCGAGAGCAGTGAACGCCGAGCCACCACCGTTTCGCTCCTGTCAATCCACTCAGTCCGAAACGCATCCTGTCCTTGTCTGGCCCGCTCGGAAAGCAAATCCTTAAAGCGCCGGCCGGCCGGTACACACCCTTTCGAGCAAGCGAGACACAACACAACACCAACCTCAAAATATCTCCGAGAGAGCAAGAGAGAGACTACAACTTGCCCGTGTGTGTGTGTAAGTGTGTGTGGCGTATGAAGGATACGTGCGGGCGTTGGGCAGGCAGCCAGCCAGAGCTGAACTGAGCTGAGCTGAGCCTTGCTTAGGTGATGCAAAGAGCAAAAAAATATATAAAAAATCTAAATGGAAAGGATATGGAAGGGGAGGAGGAGTGGTGGTGCCTTGTAAATAAATATCTTACTGGGACGCGCAATCATCTGTTAGGATCTCAAGTCTTTCACATTAATAGAAAGAAAATATTTATAGGGGAAACTCTATTCTTACTTGTCACGTAAAGTTACTTAACTCACATTATGTTACAACAATCAAATGTAGCTACATTACACAGCTCTGTCCAACAGCGAAGCTTATATACCCTTGCAGCTTAATAATTTATAATGATGGGCATTAGGGGATGTCAAGGAAGTTTCCTTTGTTTATTTCTCGTCTATTTTATTAATTTTTCTAGAGATTTTAAATATTTAAAGGTGTAAAATGTCCAGGGAAATGCAATCAACACGAGAGTAATTGTCCTTGTAAATAATCCTTAAAGTTTTAATTGGCTTTCAACTAACTAAAGTCCATATGTTGGGGCTAAGTTTTATATAGTATTTAATACCTCAGTCTATACCCTTTTATTACAACCAAAAAAAAAAGGACAGAAATCTCACTTAAACGCCAGGACTCACACACACACACATAGACAGCCTTTCACAGCAAGAGAGCAGCACAGCAATTGCTCTCATAGCCGGCAAATGGTTATCTGTTTTGGACATGAAAAAAGAACTGCAAAACAGTGTTGAAAACCTAAACTTAGTCCTGCCAAATTTGGCTTTTTGCAAAGCCCAATAGAATCGAGGAAAATTGAATCAAATATTTTCCACAAACCTGAGAAGAAAACCATGGGAAATACCATGAATAAAATTAGTTGATTCTATTAAAAGTAAAATTGCTAATAAATAAAAGATTTTTATTTAATACTGAACAATGTGAGGCAGAAACAAAGTTATTTATGGAGACAAGCGGAGTGGAAAGATGTTTACGGCAGATGAAACCTCACCATATGGAGCTGTCAGGAAAAATCAAATCAGGAAGAGGACAGGGAATCGCTTCGTGTGCAGAGATCTACGGATCGTAGAGGCGGAAAACTCTACTTTCAGTTCAATTATAATTAAATGTCCTTATAAATTATTTACAAGATGTTTTCTAAGCTACATTTCGGGGCCTTCGATTTGCATTTGACTTTTAAATTTGGCTGCCAACACTGACAGCGACATGGGTTGTTCGTTGGTGTTGGTGCTGCTTGTGGGCTGTGGGTTAGATGAGAGAGCGCACCTTGCTGTCAAAGTCTGTTAATCAGCGCTCATATAAATGCACACGGATATACATACACATACACTTGCCAAAGAGTCCAACACCAACACAGCAACACCACACAAACAGCTTCCTTCGCCTCGCTTGACAACAGCACAACCATCCTAGGATGGTGAAGGCAAAGCGACCTCTGGGGAAAGTAAAGCAGTTGAATGGCTCGCGTGGTTGCTGGGTGGATGGGTGGATGGGTGGTTGTGTATGTATGGCTGCCTGCTCCTTGAGTGGCAACCGTTTGCTTCGGCCTCTGCTTCTGTTTCTGCTTCTGGTTATGTTTTGTTTATTTTTTTTTTTTAAAGGATTTTTGAGTTTCTTATTTTTTCGCATAGGCTCTTGAAGATAATGCCGCTTATCCTTTGACCCAATTCGTTTAATTTTGCTGTGTGGGGGGCGGATGGGCGGTTGGGCTGGCAGGAGAGGTGTTGATGTCTTTTTCTGTTTGCTTGGTGTGTGGGTGTGTGAGACACGAGAGCTGATTTCTTGTATTTTTCTTTCGTTCTTTGTCGCCTCAGATATGAACGACTTTTGACAACGAGAGAGAGACATTGAGAGTAGAAATGGCCAGCTAGGGCCACTTGAACTGCTCGGAAGTGGCAAGAAAAAGAATTTTAAATCCGAACACAATTAACTAGGAAGAGGGAATGCATAATGAGATGTTTGTCCTCCCAGAAAGTTATATATTCATGATGCTGGATGCGGTAATTCATTTTAAACATAATATTATGCCAATTAGGAGGCCTGGATATGGAAACCAACAGAGCAGAACTCATGAGCTCATGAGGCAGAGATTAATTAATTTCCAAACAGACTTTGAATATCTCTCACAAGGCAAACGGTACACAAATATCCTCTGTTGAGTTTTAATCTCCATCAAGATCCAGCTAATTAAAGTTAGCCAGGCACAGGCAACCCTTTGAGGACTCGCCAGAGGCGGCGGCAACGGCTTTCCATTCAAAATATCTGGCCATATGTCTTCATTATGTTGGAAAGCATTTTGTTTTGGGCTTTTTAATATGCCATGCACATGTGTCCAAAACTGCCACTTGGCAGCACAAAGTTATGACAAGACAAGCAGACAGACAAGAGCAGAAACCCGTTCCCAGAACCGCTGGAGGCCCCGGGTAAATGTAAATCAAATGGACACAAGCAGAACCAGAAACAATTGATTTGCATTTTACACAGCGGACAACGATCGCAGAGCCCAACCAATGTAGTCACCACCACCGCCAGGCCTGCAGAATCTCACAGCTGCTGATCTTACGTAAGACTCCATGGTCGGATGTAACAATTTATTACCCAAATGCAACTTATTGACATGGTTTTGTGTAGCCTCGCCCTGCCAGGCTGTTGCCTGGGGTGTAGGGTTATGCATATGCCGCCTTGTTTTTCGCACATTGTTATCGTTTTGCTAGACAGTGGCGTAGATCCTGCAGGGTGGTTTCAGCTCATTCTGCCCCTCTTAGGGCCCTGAGCAGATCTGATCAGTGATGTTTCTCTGATCGAAAGGGGAATGCAACACCCAGTGGATGACGCCTCTGGTTGTTTCGCTAGCAAATTATCAAAATGGGTTCAATGCACTCCAAATCGCATTGAATTACACTTTCAGGTAGCTGGTAGGATTGCAAACAGCACTTGACTGGTGTGATGTATCCTGATTGGTTTCTATGATAAACGAACGCAACGTTGTCGTGTGTTCGCCCAGCGATAACAGTGTGTCCTGGCTGTAAGGAACGTGGCAAATGCTTAGTAATTAAAGCAAGTTTGCCAGCTTGTTCCTCAGACCACCCTTGGAACTCTGCTGGGCTGCTTGGCTGACTGGCTGCCCTCCAATTAAAACTTGGACTATGGGCTTCATTAGTGTGCTGCGCCCACACACACACGCCCACCCACAACCGCCCACACACATGTGACTAGCGCCCAGTTAGGGGTTGGCATCCTGCCATCCTGGCATCCTGACTTCCTGTCATCCCGGCACTAGGTAACGGCCATCCTGGCCTTGTAATTAGACACAATTTCGAGTTGGGTTAATTAATGCAACGATTTAAACCGAGAGGCAACTAATGTTGTCATTCTAAAAACTAATTTATATGATAATCCACTTAGTCAGCCATTCCGGTCGGTCAGGCTTGAGAAAATTATTCTCAACTTCTTAGACGATGCGAGGGAAATTTTAAAATATCATTTGAGCCGCCCCTGCCGCGGGAAATCCTGTGTCTATCCTGCCAACGCTGCGATTTTCCTCATTTAGACTTGCAAAGAGCAGCAAAAATTATGTTAAATTATAAAAGAAAAGGCGGAAATCGTCTTAGCGGCTGCTTATCTTGCCTTAGGAATTCCTAGGAAATACAAATTCTATACACACACAGGTGCCAGCATTAAAAACAGATAACAGTAGGCATCAAGCTATGTTGTGTGTCATAAAGTGAGCAGAAAGTTCCAACCGTCTAAGGAGTGGTTGTCAGGGGGGGCTGGTTCTGGGCTCTGGATCTCGGCTAGAGGTGGCTGCTTTGAAGGGATTCGCTTTTTGGGCGCTTTGTCACCTGCAGGCTCTGTGTCTGTGTAGGATATTGAACTCTGCTGGTACATAGGACAGGCTGGCCAGGAAGGAGATGGAAAAGAACAGCGACTACAGCAGCCGACAGCCGACAGCCGACCGGTGTCCAAATTCTCTATGCGGGTTGTTGCTACCACCATCCTAATGGCCGTTGCCATGAGCTTTCTCTTCAATGGACAGCCGGCTCTCTCCGTGCATATGTGTGTGTACGTGTGAGCTGCCGCATGTCCTTGTATTTGTGGGGCGTTGTTTTGATTTTCATAGATTGCGCAATCTACGCGGCATATGAGTTTCTAGCATTCTCTACCAGGAAGTTGCCTGGAGACCGCGACCGATTGCCATGTCTATGTACGCGAGCGAGAGAGCTGCCCACTGCGCATGTGTGTGTTTGTGTCCCATGACTATGGAGCTCTGAACTGAAGGCAGCGCTCGATTTTCGAGATACAGATGGCATGACCAGCGGCATTGTGGTTGTGGGGGCTGCGCACAATGCGCGGAAATTGAATTTGCGGCAGAAACACAAAAAAACCAACAGCAGCAGCATAAAAATTCTCAATGAGAACATTTATATCAAGGATTTCATGCAGGAATTGATACCCTGGAATTGTGTTTTTAGGTTCCTTTTAGCTTTCATTCCAAGTCAGGCAACTCACCTAAAACAATTCTCTGCACCATCGGGTGCAATTTCACCTTTTTAAGGGAAATGAAACCATCAGAAGTGGTGTTGACATCCACAAGGACTAAACTTAGACCAAATTACCTGAACTGAATACGCTTAGCTGAAGCTTTTGCCTTCCAGGGTGGACATAACAAAAACAGCGCACGTAAAAAAAAAAAAAAAACAAAAAAGGAAAAAGAAACGACAAAACCAGGAGCATAGAAAAGTTGCCTCATTGCATTTTATGTGGCTATAGGGTGGAGGAGGAGGAGGTCTTGGTGGCTATGTATATGTATATATGTATGTGTATGCAGATGTATATGGATGTGCGTGTTGAATACAACGACCGGCTTTTGCTTTTGTTGGCAAAGCCATTAAATGGTTCTGATGTTTTGCGCTTTTTCCTTTGGTCCTTTATCCGCTTCGTTTTTATTATTTTTTTTTTTTTTTGTTTTTTTTTTGGTATTTGTTTCATCATAAATTGCAACAGATATGTATATATGATTCCATCCACACACACACACACACCCAGGCGTGTTTAGGCGTGTGTGTCACATAGCCTAACAAATGTTATAAGGTGGAAAGGAAGGAGGTAGGAGGGGGGGAAAAAAAACAGCTGAATCCAGCAAAAATTCCATTTCCAAAAACCATTTTCATTACACATTTACATTCCCCAAATGCCCACGAATATATATTTCTATGGAGATAAAGGGGATGCGTCCTTTGGCTTAGATGTGTGCGTGAACAACCACACATGCACACACACACCGGTGTGTGTGGTGGTTAAGGTGTTTTGAGTTTATTGCTTTCTCTCTCCGCAAGCTCAAGCAAATAAAATTCAAACTACCAATTCCAATGCGGTGAGCAGCTTCAACTAGTTCACGTCTCCCTTATGTCATCCTCCCCCTCCCCCTTCCCGGATAACCCATACCAAAACCCTTTGGGAATCGATTGGACATTAATAGACACACACACACACAC
>JAWNPV010000596.1:0-17065 GCA_035078785.1 Collessia kirishimana
GGTCTCAACTAACTTAGAAGGCGAACTCTTATATATATATATATATATATATATATATATATATTTTATATCTTTAACTTTATATATATATATATATATATATATATTTGTCTTTTTTTTACATTTATTGTTATTTTATTAAATATATATATATATTTCTATATATATATAATAACATAAAACGGTAAAAAAAATACAAATGAATGCCAAAATTATATAACAAATTTCACATGACCAGCTGGAGCGGATATATACAAACCTAGTAAAATTATTATTTTTACTAAATCGGACTTGCAAATGCTTGCGAAACATTATTGTCAGATTTGTAACTAGATATGTATTATAAAAATCTTAAGTAAATGTCTTCTAAGTAAATTAAAACAACAACAGTTCATTTTAGTAATACTTGAGCTTGCTATTCAAATAACAAGCCCTTACTCTCATTTTCGCTAAAATCAAATTGCCACACTGCCGGAATTATTCCTAATACAAATATTTTCTTAGCCAGCAATGTGGTTGCCTATTAATTAAGACAATGAATGACATATACATATATTTACTTTTACGATATTGTCCCATCTGAAGCACAACTTAAGGTCTAAAAAGAAAATTATATTATAACGGGAAAACAATTTCTATATATCTGAACTCGCCCCAGAACTTAAAAGTATTTTTTGTCTCTATAAGCTTATTATCCAGTTTTAACTTAACGTTTTTAATTTTAAACTGATGTGAAAATCAGAAGATTTCAAATAAACCTAATATTTATTACTTATGTGTTCCGAGAAGTGTAATAAGATAATACTATCACCGTTCCTAGTCAGTATCCACTTTTGCCAAGTGTTCCTTCTCGAAAACCTACGTTTAGATATAAAAATGTTTCAATATTTGTAGAAGCAATAACCCTCCCAAACGTTACGTTACGGTAATAATGATGTTGATGTTGAAGCCAACTACGTGTAGTAACAAGCAAGTAAATTTAGTAAATGAAAACATACGACATTACCCACATACCAAGATAACGGGTTTAGTTCAGTTTCAGAACCTGTTGCAAACTGTTTAAATTTCAAGAACTTAAGGATATATATAAATATATTTATATTAAAAAAATTATTTTTTGTCATTATTAAATCAATTGTACCTTTTTCGGCCAACCAAAAAAAAAAAACGAAACACGAACAAAACAATTGAATTGCTTGAAAAAAGATAAAAACAAAAAGGCACAACAAATTGAGATCTTAGCACAATGACCGGACTTTGTCCAATCGTTTGAATACGAAACCCAAAAAATTAAAATGTAGTAAATTTTTTCTTTTGTATATATTGTATGTATGTGTGTACGAGGTAACAAATTCAATTGGTTAATTAACTAAATAAAATTCAAACGCTTTCATTTAAAATACTTATTATCTCTGTGATTGTGGTATACTAGGGGTACTATCATAGTGCGAT
Source organism: Collessia kirishimana (assembly GCA_035078785.1). NCBI lineage: Eukaryota > Metazoa > Arthropoda > Insecta > Diptera > Drosophilidae > Collessia > Collessia kirishimana. The sequence continues at coordinate 1,453 of JAWNPV010000596.1, forward strand.
GCTTACAAAGCATCTATTCACCGCTTCTGGCTGAAGTCACACAGAATACTAAATAATTATTATTGAATTACCAGCTTGAGGTCCTTTGAGTTTGGCAAATATTCCACCTTGTAAGCATCAAACATTTTTTGTAGAGCCTCCATTACTTTGCCGTGAAGCTCATCTACATAGCTCGATTCCGGCTTATCGCTCTTAACTACATCGATTGGGGCTCCAACTAACCAAAAAAAAAAGGTTAAAGTTATTTATCATTCAACAGGACCGACGTTATTCAGACTTACCAACTTGCACAATACGTCGACGATAAGGCACAAATCCGAATGTGTAGTTAAAAATGCCACGGCCAACGGGTATAAGTGGTGATATACCAGTGACTTTCTTTACTAAAGTTTGAAGACGACGCAACCAAGAATTCGGGGGATTAGCTACCTGATTAAAGATATCAACTTCGCCAAATGAGAAGGAGGGTACAATGGACGAGCTGTATAGTATGAAAGTTGGTAAAACAGCTGACGTTGTCTAATAAAAACTCTACTCACCCCGTTCGCACAGCCATTTTAACAAATCCCTTGCGATTTTTAAGTGTCAGAATGTATTGACCAGGCTGTGAATCCATCGCTTCCTGAGCTCCACCCACCAAAATAGCAATAGCGTTTGAAGTAAACCCATCACGGTTGTCAGAATGATTAGGATCGTTAGATTTGGTAAGGTAATATACCAGGGCCTCTTTTGACACTGAAACAAGACCCCACCAGCGCACCAACTCTCGAAGAACGGGCGTAATAAAATGCTGATCCAGCGTGCCGACCTTGGGACGCACTTTAGGAAATAATTCCAACCAATTGCCAATGTCAAGACTCATATTGATGCAAATTCCCGTCCTGAATATAATTTTAACATGTTCCAAATAAAGTCTTCAACTTTTTGTTGTCTTTCCTTACCCAATAATGCCATGAGGGAAACTGGCAAGTATGTAATTTTTATTTGGCGGCAAATCGGCTGTCTTTACCAACTCGACAGGAAAGTAATTTCGATATTGACGATATAAAGGATTGCTACGATTTAGAATCCAGCTTAAATTGCTTAAAAGTTAGAGAGTTTTAAGTTCTTCTGTTGATCGTTGATCTTACCCGTTTCCATTAATAGCTGAAAAGTTACGTTTGTGATCCACAACAATATAGATCATATAGATAACTACAAGCGTTCGGAACAACAGACCTCCATAGAACTACGCAGGAATCAGAATGTTAATTATGGCTATCGAATTGCAAAGTAATTCTAGAAACATTGTTTACCACTACTAGACCGACAATCAGGAAAGATATTAAGGGTAATGTAAAAAAGAGCCACGTGAAGAAAGCTGTTACCAAAGTCTGCAGGCGTCGCTCGCGTGGCACCTTAATCGGTGCCCATTCGATTTTCATGTTATCGCTTTATCCCTAGAATCTATCTTTACAAGAAAGAATAGTAAGATGGAAAATAAGTGTGCTTATTTAATCAGTTTACATTTTTAAATATTGTGAAATATGCTTAATTGTTTATAAACACTACTTGAATAATTATATGAATTAAATTCCGAGTTCGATATTAAGTTACATATTTTTTTATTGTTACCACTGAAGATTAAATGGCAGGAAAGCAGATGCGTAAGCCCAAATTCGAATTATATATTAGAGTAAATTTGAAATGCACACTATATTTACAAGCTTAATCGTGGCACGACCGACTCCTTAAAATGGCAGTCCCTAAATGACTATAAGACAACAGTGTAAAAAATTTCCAATGCGTACTTATCACCACCCAGGCTAAGAATGAGCTGCCATGCAACCTCTTCAAGTCCATACTAAAAACTTAAAAAAATTGACTTCCACGTACGATTATTTGGCGATAAGTATTGATAAAGATTAAGCCCTCTCTGCCCACGACGTCTAGCAATTCGCCTGACAACAGTTCGACTTTGTTTCGCCTAGGTGGGAACCAGACACACTGTTGTTAAAAACAAACGGCTTCTACACAGGCGTACTTCAATAAGTAGGAAGAAAACAGAATATTAAATGAAATAGTAATATTGCAGTTCATAAAGCAAGTATAAGCATTATCGAGAGCCCCCTATCCTGATATACAGTGTGCCCATAATAATATAATAAATAGAAAAAGGGATAGAAAAAAATTTTTTAATAAAAAAAAAATAAAGAAATAAATAAATTAAAAAAGTCGTTAAGCAAACACTTGCTGCACTGTACATATATGCACTTTCCTATCGTATTTCTCATTGTAGTTTTGCCCTAACTTATTTAGAACTATTTTATTATCTTTTATCTCTGTTTATTTTGCTATCTGCCCTATTTATGGTATGACTTAAAATATATTAGTATCAATGGAAATGGTTTTTGTATTTTCTTCACTCTTTAAATGCATATTAAAAAACTTTTAAATTTTAGAAAATATAGCACTAAATATAACAATAAAAATTCGATTTTCTTCCATATTTTTTTTGTTTTTATTGTAAGTTGTAACTTTTATATTTAAGACAATTTAACAAGTCGCAAATATTGATTTAAATATTATTTATAAGTTATCTGCGATAAATATAATCCGGATATGATGCTGTTAGCATAAGTTAGTTATTTCTAGTAAAACCTAAAAGGTATCTATTTGGCTTTTAAAAGTCTTGGGTCTACAAAATATATTTTCTATTAAAAAAAAAAATTGTACCAAAACCAGCCTGAATGATCATTTTTTCTTACAATCTCAGACGACTTGCAGTTAATATAGCAATGAAAGATCCCACATTAATTACGCTACATACACTTACCAGTAGGTGCGGGGTATAAAAGATTCTTATACAGCTCAATTACACTATTGCGTCAGCATATAATAGTCTTACCAGTCCAACCAACACTATTTGATTCGGTTTAATAATATTATAAATCAACCTGTTTGATTATCATATAAGGTGTAAAGTATGTAGATTTTCTCATGGGCATATTAATATGGCCTCTCCTGTATGACAGCACAAAAAGCAATCTTGACCTTTGAATTACACATGTATAACTCACCACAGATATCAGAAGCGCTGAAATCGAATTGCGAGTGTTCAAAGTTAGACTTATGCCTCTGATAGGAAACTTGAATATTCCTATGCTGTTACTCTGCTGAAGGAATGTTTTTTGGAACTGTGCTGGTCTTATCAAGAAGAAAAAAAAAAAAACAAATAAACGAGCTCTAGTACACAAAGTGTTTGATTGGTTTATGCGTTTCAAATTTACAATCTCAAGTCACTTTGTCAGTCAATGGATTATACAAATCTCTTGAATATGCGATTTAGTAAATACTAAAAACTTTTCTGACAATTAAAAAAACTGTCATCAAGTTCTTAACTGAATCCTGGTCATACAGCTTTTTAAATATGTCAATATGTTGTCAATTATAGTTGTCAACAATACAGTCAATAACTTTTGAAATGATTCCTGACCTTACCCTGCACTACGGCTGCATCAACTTTGAGATTTGATACAATATTTTAAAACATCGACAATTTTAACATCAATGTTTAAAAACTTTAGGCTCTTTCAAATTGTAAAGCAGTCGAGAAGTTAATGCCAAAAATTTAATAAAGTCAAGAAAAACATTGTTTCATTTCTTAAAATAACTAATAAATAAGGAAAAAATTTACATGTTAGTAATTTATTAGGGTTTGATTTCATTCTTAAAACTAGTTTTCTTTGAGAGCTATTCGTTAAGCCATTGTTTTTTACTAAAAATTTAACATCGATGATATAATAAAGAAACCTTGATTCATTGATCATTTATAAAAACATCCATGATTTTGCAGCAATGCATGCACCCCTAATAAGAAATCATTTACTAAATTATCTGTTTTTTAATACAAAGAAAAACCTGAAATTTAAAATTTTTGTTTTTTGGTAAGCTCTATAAAATTGATGGGCAGGAATTCTTATCTTAGGAGAAAAATTCTTACACCTGAAGTCAGTCTAATGCCAGTCGGTTGTGTGCACCAGAAAAAACGTTCGGGTTCACTTTAAATTAACCACTACAGACCCCACCGTGTGTACATCAAGTTTCACAGCACAGATAGCAGAATTATACAACAAACATATGTATATATATACAAGCTGGAAAAATCGGTCGTCTAATCGAAGTTATATGCATATATAAGTATTTACATGCATGTATGTATATAGAACTGTGTGCATCTACAGTTTTTTGCGCAATAAGTGTAATAGAGGCGACAATAATTTTAATGAGTTTATTGGTATTATTAATGGCTTTTGTAATACCCTCATTGCAAAAATTATCTATAAAGCATTTAAAAGCCCATTTAAAACATTTTTCGAAGACTTAAAAAACTAGATTTGTATTTACTAATAAAAATATGCATTCATTTTAAGGAGCACCACAAAGGAGCACTTTCGTCATATTTTACTTTATAATTTCTGTAAAGGAAAAAATGCAGCTCAGATTGCTAAAAAGTTACGTGATGTGTATGGTGACAAAGCCTTAAAAGAAACACAGTTTCAAAGTTGGTTTGCCAAATTCCGTTTGGGAGACTTTTCACTCAAAGACAAGCCACGTTCAGGTCGGCCAAATGCAGTTGATGATGACGTTATCAAGGCTTTAATCGAATCGGATCGTCATGTAACTGAGCGTAAGATTAGAGTGAAATTAAATATACCAAAATAAACCATACATGCTCATATACGACGTCTTGGGATGGTAAAAAACTTGATATTTGGGTACCAAATGAATTGAAAGAATTTCATTTAACAAATCGCTTAAACGTTTGTGATATGCATCTTAAACGCAATGAAAACTATCCGTTTTTGAAGCAAATCATAACTGGAGATGAAAAATGGATTGTTTACAATAACGTCAATCGAAAACGATCATGGTGCAAGCATGATAAAGCGCCACAAACCACTCCAAAGGCTGAAATTCACCAAAAGATTATGCTGTCAGTTTTGTGGGATTGGAAGGCTGTGGTATATTTTGAGCTGCTTTAAAGGAACCAAACGATTAATTCGGATGTCTACTGTAAGCAACTGGACAAATTAAATACAGCTATCAAGGAGAAGCGACCAGAATTGGTCAATCGTTAAGGTGTCGTATTCCACCAGGACAACGCTAGACCGCACACATCTTTGGTTAGTCGCCAAAAACTGAGTGAACTTGGCTGGGAGCTTTTGATGCATCCACCATATAGCCCTGACCTTGCACCCTCAGACTACCATTTGTTATGGTCTTTGCAAAACTCTTTGAATGGTAAAACTTTTGATAAGGACGAGAACATAAAATCCCACTTGCTCCATTTTTTTGCAGCTTAAGGCCAGAATTTCCATGAGCGTGGAATAATGAATTTAAACGAAAGGTGGCGAAAGGTAAAAAAAAAAATGGAAAATATATAATTGATTAAAGTTCATTCTAAAACTCAAAAAAATTTGTTTACTGTTTTTGAAAAAATCACCAGTTTCTTTTCGGTCAACCCAATAAATAAAATTACGCGTTTTTTTTCTAAAGCAAGGTAAAAGTGCCAGCTGATATTTGACATAAGCTAAATTGCAATAACAGAGTCATAAGCCGCTCAAAAAATTGTCAACGCCGTTTGTATGCAAAATCACCGGTTTCTTTTCGATCAACCCAATATATATGTATGACTACTATTATTAAAATAATATGATACGATTAATTTAAAGCAGAAGCCTATATTAATATATAGGGTAGAATATTATGAACAGTACTATTCATCTATTAGCTGTGCTATGATCTTTAGAATGAAAGCTTTCATTTTTCATCTTCAATTCAAAGAGCAGCAGTGCGCAACATAACACAAGGGTGCGAGTACGAGCAAGAATTAGAATTTAAAAATTTATAAAGACCGAATTCTAAGTACAGATATAGAATGTACTTACTACTAAATACTTGAGTATTATAGCGTTACAAAGACAATTTGAGGAAATTTAATTATGTACTTTATTATATGCATTACAGTTGATTTAACGATCAAATATGAATATATTTCATTGTAGAAAAACGAATAAGGTTTGTAGGCTATATACATATGTTTGTATGTACATATACAGAGGTGGTCAAAAGTTTTCACACAAACCAAAAATTTTTGAATTGTAAACTTTGAAAGCGTTTTTATTATTGTTTTTTTTCTTTTTAACTGAATTGTACACCGGTTTTTATAATGTTAAAAACATTTCAGACAAATCTGACCCCAAAAACAACTTTACAATTCAGTTTTGTAACTGATCTGTTCGCAGACCAAGGCTCAATAGATAATTCTTTTGATTTATTAATAGTCCTAAAAATATTTTTAAAATTAAATATACAGAATTACTTGAAAAACTCCAAATTTAAAATTTTTAATTTTGGCTATACTTATTTAAACAATTAACAAAAAAAAAATTGATTATTTGCAATGTGTATAAACTTTTGTGGTGAAAAAAAGTGTGTAAAGACCTTTGACGAGTTGGCAATATCTGTTAAAAGTCCGATATCTTTGTTGTTTTAACCGATATCCTTAAAATTGTTTCTGTAATAGTAAGTAAATAGATTAAGCTTTATAACAATACAATTTTTTTGCCACCTATTATAAGCAATAACAATACAAACGCTTTCAAAGTTGAAAATTCAAAATTTTAGGTTTGTGTAAACACTTTTGGCCACCTCTGTACATTCAGTTTATGAGGTGCAATTATCGATTAGATTATTCAATTATCGTTGTTCTTAATCGAAATGCTCAAATGTGTTTAAGTAGTTGTTGCTTCTAATTAATGGCCACGGAAGAACATCAACGGTTAGCTAATATTGTAAAGAGTTGTCATGAAAAATTGAGGCAACTTACGAAATTACACGGTGTAGATATAGCCTGGAAAGAGCACATCGCGTCGCACAATGTCAAACAGTTGACAGAATATGCAGATGCCATGCATAAATTGGCTGGAATATGGGAATCTAATAGCAACAAAACGGATCTGCAAGCTCACAGTCGGATTAGATGGGCCATAGACTACATTACTAAATACTTTTACACGGAGGGTATTTGCATACAGAAACGAGAACGGGAACAGCGATTACTAGTCATTTTTGAAAAGCAGTTGCCATTGAATGCTGGCCTTATACCTTCTGGCTTTCTAGATGAACCACCTGACAAGCTCCGAGTCCTTGATGTGGGCAGTTGTTATAACCCATTTGGTAAGGTGCCTTATCTAGAGGTAACAGCTATTGACTTGTGTCCAGCTACCACGGATGTGCTGCAAGCGGATTTCCTTAACATAATCATTGAGTCTTCAATAACGCAACCGGAAATCTGTGAACAGAACGTTAAACAGTTACCAGCCGCCTACTACGACTGTGTTATATTCAGTTTACTGCTGGAGTATATGCCAAGTGCGAAGCAGCGACAGCTATGTTGCCAAAAAGCAAGCAAGTTGCTTCGTACCGAGGGTATATTAATAATAATCACACCCGATTCTCAACACGTAGGCAAAAATGCCAGGTTGATGAAGAATTGGCGCTTTGCAATGGCAAAACTTGGTCTGCTTCGCATTAAATTTGAAAAATTGCCTCACATCACATGCATGGTGTTTCGGAGAGCCATTAGTTTTGGATTGACTCAGCACTGGGTCAGCTTACATTGCCAAGAGGGAATGAGCGACAGCATTAATATACCTCAAGATTATAAGTAAAAAGAAAATTCATAATCAGTGTAAAATTTTATAAATAAATTCAGTTTCATCGGAATTTTATTTTCGCTGGTAGTCAACGAGTACTGTATTGTCTTCAACATCAATTTTAAATCAAATTACAATTTTGGAAGGCATGTTCCAGTCGTGACATTTTTATAAAAGCTTATGTATATATTAAGTGATGATGTTTTATATAGGTGGTAGATACAAAATTCTATTGCGTTATCTGGGGCTTAAGGGATTCAGAAGGCGCTGTCATAGCCACTGCGGTTTGTGTGAAAAGAGCCGCAGCGGTATTGCTAGATTGTGTCTGACGCTTTTTCATAGCTGTCGTGGCGCCCTGAGAAATACGCATAATGTTGGGGGGCAATGGTTTTTTCCGATCAGCCTCCCATTCAGCGCGATGCAGACGCTGACGATGCTTGTACATGTTGGCATTAGAAAAAAATGTCATCGGGCAGTTTGGACAGGTGTAAAGCACTTCTCCTGTATGCGTGGACGTGTGTTCCTGAGATAGAAACAAATAATTGTAGAATAACCAAGCGAATTTTAAATGATGTAAATCCTTGAATCTTACCCTCAAATCCTGCGGGCGCTTAAATGCTTTCTCGCACATGCCACACTTAAACTTTCGCTCACACTGATGATTATGGTAGATGTGCCTTTTGAGAGCTCGTGAGTTCGTTGATGTTTTGTTGCAGATATGACAGCGGTGTTCCCCGCCGGGTGGCTCATGAACAGTATTCATGTGCTGTTTAAGACCAGAGATATGACGCAGCCAAGTGCCGCAAATCTCGCACTGTACCGGGTCGGGCTTGGGACGCGGTTCTTCGGAATGTTCCAGTTCATGATGCTTTTTAAGGTTCGCCTGTGTACGCAAAGTTTTTCCGCACTTGTCGCAGATGATAGCTGTCTCAGGATCATGCATGTACTTCAAGTGTTGCCTAAGCTTACGCTCGGTGGGAATTCTGTCGTGTAGAAAAAATGAGAAGGGTAATAAATATACTTTTAGTACAAACTTACTTTTTGTTGCACTCGGGGCAAGTAAACTTGAACTCGGACTTAGGCACATGCTTGGATGCAGTGTGGTATTCAATTCCTGGTTTCGTAGTAAAACTCTTGGGACACTTGTCGCACTTGTAGATACGCCTCTCCTTTGGCACAGGTGTAGCCTGTGGATTTGTGTGCGTTTCCTCGTGAATCTCAAGCGTGCGCGAATCCTGAAAGACCCGACCGCATTGGGTGCACATGAAATGTTCAGGGTTTGCATGTACCAACACGTGTTCGGCTAGAGCCTTGCGAAGGTGGAACTTCCTACCACAGCAAATTATATAGCCAGACTCCATGTTATGAGAAATACGCTGATGGCGACGCATGTCACCGAAGTTCTGTACAAGAAGGTTGCATATGTGGCAAGGAAACTTCTTAAAGAACCTAAGTATGATTTCGTCGTATTCTTCCTGTTGCAGTTTTCTTTTCTCAATTTCCTCTCGGCTCATGCGTACTGGGGGCACTAAAGGCTTGGGTCGCTTTCGGTACTTTTTTGGCTTAACCACCACCCGTTTGGGTATTTCAGCATATCGTTCCTCAGGCTCAATTTCCGGTAGGCTGTTGTCGGAATATTCATCACTACTATCGCTAGATGTAGCACTATCATCTGTTCCAAAAACAGCCTCCGCGGCAACAAAATTCATTTCGTGGTCCGTATCAGAATCCAATTCTGTCTTCAAATTAATGTTTTCTAGTGGAGGCGATACCGACGATAATTTCGTTTTCCGCCCACGACGCAAACTTCTTCGCAACGAGCGTTCCTTGGAAAATGTCAATATGTGTCGCGAAGCCGTTGTTGCTGATAGATTTAAATTGGTTTTTACATCAGCACATAATAAGTTTGCAAATGGCATATCGCCCTCAGAGCCACTAGCAATTGTCTGCTTCTCCTTTTTAATTCGTCGCCTAGACATCGTTGTACGCAGCTGTGTGCTCACAGGGTCTTCTAGCAGCTCGACTTTTGGCAGCATATCTAGATCATTTACCTCCACTTTGACCTCTCCAGCTGCAAAGAAACCTTCTGTAAGAGCATCCATCTCCGACGCATATGACAGTGGATTAACTGCCTCCGTCTCCCCGCAAAATTCAATGGGAATGCTTTTCGCATCGCCATCGCTGCGTCGATGCTGATCTTGTGTTTGGTGTGCAGTGTAGACGCGATGATAGAATTCGTCAAAGCTGCTTACACTATCCCAACAGAATCGGCAAATTACCTGAGAATTTGTCCCATTTTTAAACACCTAAAAAAATAGAAAATCGAACTACTCTTATTTGCCTAAAACAAACAGCAATCTTACAACTTACCTCACAGAACAGAAAGTATTTGTTGATTGTTGCACAAATGTTGCGACGCTCGCCATCGTCCGAAAATATACTGCATAAATCTGTCTCCGAATGAGAGCTCAAACAAAGCACACAGGCTGACATGACAACATTAAATTCTCATAAATTTGGAATTGTTGTTTTTAAATTTTGGCTATATAATATAATTTCGGTTTTAAAATAAACAAAAATTCAACTAATTGGCATATAAGCTGTCAAACGCTCTGAACTAGTTCCAATAAATAAAGAATACTATTATACCTCTAATATTCACTTGTTTTAAATTATATTATAAACCTTAAAACATCGAGCAAGAAATTCCGAGGCATTTGAGCTTGACGTCAAATAACTAATTATATTTCTTACACGTTAATATTAAAATACTCGTTCGTTCTTATTAATGTTGTCTAACCACCTCGATAAGTTCGTAATCGATTTTTTTTTTTTTTAATATAGCAGGTATATGCAACGATATATGCGTCCTAACTATAATACCGACAAAATAGGTAGGTACCACAAAATATTAAATATTTTATTTGATTTGTTTTAATTAAAATTATTATAATACAATATATTTGAATAATATCTGGATCATTAGTAAGCTTCTTATCTTATTTTAATAAATATAATTTATATAAAATATGTAATTTTTCTGCAGCGGATACAGCTGCTATGTACTTACAAATACTGACTTTGCAAGAATACGCAAGTGGCATTTTTTGTTCTTTATATAAATACGTTCTAGATAATATAAAATATTCCGAATTACTTCTGTTAAATTTATCTGGTTGCAATAGGCAACGTGAAGAAGCAGCCTTAATATTTGTTCTTTAATTGTAGTAGGCGCTTTTCATTCATGCATAGTGATATATATTTTGAATTGCAAAAGACTAAAAAAACGGTTTCGTACCAACACTGCCATGTTTTGCCAATATATATTTGAAAATTTCAATTGTGTTTTAAAACAACACTTCCACTAACTTTCCAGTATTAGCCGATACCGATACACCAAGTGAAAAATATCGTAAGATCGATTACTGATAAAAGTATACCTATTGCGATCGTACATGTAACTAGCGGTTTAAATAAAAAGTTGCATATATATATATATAAAATGACTGGTGACGGCAGCTAGTGATGTGGATTGATTAGTGTATATTAATTAAACTACAAAATATCAAATGTGCTATATACATACATACAAGCTCGCACAAAAACACTCGCATAGAACTGGTTATATTTAAATCAAGATAAATTAACATATATATAGCACAGACTAGACCGCCAAGACTTCAAGTTAATAAACAACATATTTGGGAACAACATTTAAAATATAATATCTGTCAGAAAATAAGCCACGAACTGCTTTTTGCAATAAAGTTAATTAGTTGTACAAATAATGGCAGTAAACACTATTGTACGATTTGTCCGAGCTGAGATGCCTTAAAGTTTAACACTATCAGACTGTCACTTGTAGTGCTGGTAGGAATGAATTTGACATGTGCCAAATGGAAATGAGCGCGGCCATTCTAATATCATTTGAGTCTGTTATTGCTTGGACAGACTTGTCTCCTACCTTTTTTGCGTGTAATCATTGCCATGTTACTTCCTTCATTAAAATTATTGTGCTTGTACCTTTATTTATGTGTAAATGAACTGTGCACGCTCACAAAACCAAAGGTTTTCTTTTACGTAATCGCTGAAATAGCTGTCGAGGCACAAGTCAACCGAGTTTTGAATATCCAACGACGCGTGCTGGTATCCGTGTCCGCTGCAATTTTCACTCTTGCTGCACTTGCTATCCAGCTAAGTCAAGCGAGTCATCCAAGCAACCGCAAGTTTTTTTATTATCGTACATTTCCCACTGCGGAATGATAATACTAGACACAGAGACGACAATAAAACAAGCGTCCGGATATGAATATTAACCACAATAGTTCATTGACCAATTGAACCAAAGATATTTTGAAATAAGCATCCGCTTTAGGTGTCAAATCGCATAATAAAAATGCTATGGAAATCTAAAAACATTTTTTCCAATTTACCTTAAAAAAATATCGAATTTTAGAAGCCCCAGTGATAAAATAGAAAGTTTAGTAATTGAGCTAAGCCCTAACTATGAAAACAATTTTAAACAAACACAGAAACCAGGTTATTGCTTTATCAAGCACTTTCATTTTATTGTTCACATTTGTGGGTAAGACGGAATGCTACGGATTTGGACGTTGCCCAAAGTATCCATCAATGCCAAAGTTTAATATGAGTAGAGTAAGTATTATTAAAATTATTTTTAATCAAATCAGTTTTCTGATTTAGAAGTCTGTAGAAAGTTGGACTTAATAATAAATTTTACCATCAAATTTAAAATATGTTTAAAATTAAAAAAGGTGCTCCACTGCGCATAATAGTATGTATCCTTGTAAATTAAATGCTTTAAATGCCTGTACCTTTTTTTATTACATTATGTCATTTAATAAAATGACTTTAATGAGAATAGATATGTTTAACTAATACCAAGTGCTAAATGGTAAGAGTATTTTAAAAACTTGCTATCCACATTATTTTAAAATTTCGCATCTGTCGGCCCTAATGTCACATTTTCTAATATTTACTACAAGGCATCAGCTAAAAACCCTTTCCATGGATTGTACATTAATATTAACTTCAACTAGTATAAGGTCACATAGGCTAGGCATACAGCTTCAGCATAAAAACATATGTGTAAGTATATTTATATAAAAACCAGCATCAGTGGTTTTAACAACAAACACAGTCTTCAACATTATTGAAAGCCCCAGGGCGAACCTGATAGTCCAAAAAATTGAATTCAGTTCGTGCATGTTTACCTCTCGCATCAAAACTATAATAGAAAATCGGTTTAATCCAATTAACCGCTTAAAACGGAAACATAAAATTATTTAAGCGCTTTATTACTGGTGCAGTGTGACCGCTTGGCAAGACCTAGCCATTCAACCACATTCAACATTTACCTAAATGAACGTATCATAATAAGCAGGGGCGGAAACTGGGAAGATTTCAATGGGGTTATTGACTATTGAGTTATTGACAGACGCGTCTGCAGTACCACCTCATTAACTTTGCGACAATCATCAGAGCCCCCCGGCAAAGACCTCGTAAATTCGACTTTTTCCCTCTTTTGTAAGCCAACCGCAAAACCAGTTTTTAATAATTATTTGATTTTCCTAATGCGACGTCAATAGGCCAACGCTAGATGATACTAGTACTAAAGAAACGGTTAAACTCATTAGCAAATAAATAATACTAAATGTTTCCAATAATAAAAAAAAAATAAAAATTCCTTTAATATTAACAGTAATAGAAATTTGTATAACAACTCCGTCGTGCAATCTGTATATCTCTGGCAAAATTATGCAAGGTCTCGTTTCTACAGAAACATATCTGAAAAAAATTTTAAATTTAGGATTCCCTAAAAACATTAAATTTCGTGATAAGTTAAATAAGCTTGTGATCAGAATTACTGAACGACAGAAGACTTAACTATTTTATGAAAAGATCTCGTTGTCCTTGTAATGGTACAATATGGGATAGCGCTGTTTTTTTTTTTTTGAGATGTTTGCACTGATATAATTGTACACGCGTAGTTTGATTTAACTGCAGGGGTTTAAAAGCTTTGCTATAAACCTTTATATAATCTTACATTTTTACATATACAATTTAAAAACTTAATAACCTTAATTTAGGTCCTAGGTCAGTGGTTCGAGGTAGAACGCTCTTTCTACCTGCCCGAAATAGCCTCAGGATGTACCACCATAGAATTTCAGCCCTCCAACAATGTAGACCTCTCTAAATTTCGCAACTTCAAACTTGAGGTGGCTATTAAAACCATAAATCGAATGTAAGTTTATTATATTAACCGAATTGTAATTAGTAATTGAATAAGATGGAAAACTAACTCAACCTATGGTAACTTTAGCACTGGAAATCCAAACGTTAATCTTGGTTATGCTACACCAGAGAACAGCAAATCCTCTATAATGGACTTCAAGGTATTTAATTAAAGTATTTAACTGATAAAACAATGGGTAAAAATTTATTTAATAGTTTAATACTCGTTTTCCGGAGGTAATTGCACGCCTGCTGCCTGGTTCCGGCAAATATCAAGTGCTTTACACAGATTATGACAACTTTGCCATACTTTGGTCTTGTGGCAGTATTGGCTCCTTGGGATATTCCGATCAAATTTGGATACTAGGCCGAGAGCGCGATTTTTATGTGGATATTCGTACAAAGATCTATGATGTTCTTAAGCGTCTGTCATTGGATCCTGAGCGTTTGGTACTCAGCAAGAATAAAAATTGTCCCGAACAGGTGTTATAGATAATCTAATGTTGTCCCATAAACATTTTTCTATTTAAGAGCTAATAGACATACGTATATTACGAAGATTTGCTAGATAAAATACTGAATTTAGTCTTCTAAATAATATTTTACACGTGCGTTTCAGCAAGCTATAAATTACGAAAATACTTACTTTTAATATAAAGCGAAGTGGCACCGTAATTTTTTTATAAATCATACATGTTGAATGGTTAATTTGTATATTACTGGTGCCTTTATGTTGGCACACAGAAGAAGAGTAACACGGGAGTTGTGCGATCGTTTAATGCTTTATTTGAACAGAAATTCACAATGCAACGCTTCAAAAACTTCAATACAGCGTTGCCAGATAATATTTTTATACAATACAAAGTTGCCATATAATATTTAACTTACATAGAGATGACAGTTTCAACAATACATTACTACATCCCGTGTTCCTCAAACGAATACACAGAAACTATAATATTTCTTTATCTATTAAATTATGATATTTCTTTATCTCTGAAAAGCACTGGAATGTCACTTTGGTTGATAAAACAAATACAAATGTAGCTGTAAGTAAATAATGCTAAGCTTTAAAATTATTGGACCGCGATGTAAAACTTGGAATTTGTTTTTCACATAATAAGTTGGCTGGCGAAAGGTAACGACTCAGTGTATTGACATTATGGTACTAATGAATTAGAAATAATAAGTCATTGGACTTTAGCCAAATAATATCACTGTGTGAGTATAGTTCAAACTAAGAAAAAAATTTCGAACATGACCAAGTTGTAAATTTTAATACTAATAATATTAATTTTGCTATTAAGCTATGTGCCGACGGCACTTTGCTGTGAAGGTGGTGGTGGCGGGCAGGTGGAGAGCATGGTAGTGGCCATGATTATCGTTGTAATGTCATGGACACGGTCCTAGTTATGCATTTGCAAGTAGACGGTTTGGCGGACTCGATGGATTCAGCTACAGTGGACCGCCCGGAATAAGACATGACTTTTTTTTACAAGGTGCACGAAAAAAAATTTTTATTTGTCGGAATCTGTTAGTATCATCTAAAATCTACCGGGCGTGTATAGGGAAAAATGTGTGGTATAGACATAAAGTCTTGGTTATTGTTTACATACAAGTATTATAGATTGTGTTTAGGTAATTTTTCTTGTGGGGAG
>JAWNPV010000597.1:5251-17060 GCA_035078785.1 Collessia kirishimana
TTTTGACCTACAGCAGTTGGTCAATCACTGGCGTCTTGACAATGTGTTTTTATTGCCTACTTTTAAGCGCTTGAATGGCTGCTGCAGCCAAAGACAAACACCCACACACACACCTACGCACCGACAGACAGTCATGGCGAACAGTAAGCCGCTTATAGTTCAACTACCTCATTGCCCGTGTGTTGTTGTTGGTTAATTGCTAACTCACCTGTGGCGTTCGACCATCGCCAGCCGCATCGGCCGCATTCACCGCATAGTTGCACTGACAACCCTCCTCACAGCAAAGACGCACCAGCTCGTGTTCACCGCAGGTGCAGGGCTCTTCATCCTCCTCATCGTAGGCGCAATCCTCGCGTATCAATATAATGTAATCGGCCTCGAAGAACTCATTGCGCGTCTCGTCGAAAACCACGCGATTCTTACGCACCGGCGGCGGACGATTCGGTTTCTTCAACAGACCGCGCAGCTGACCGTTGACCTCACGCATGATGTAGCCGTTGGTGCCAGCAGTGGGTGATGCCGTTGCGGCCAGTGTATACGGATAATCGGTTAGTCGACACGCACCTGGGTTGAGGCTAAAGTGATCAGTGTTGAACGGCGACGATGATTCCCCTGCTGCACTGACTAGGCACTCATGGCACTGGCAGTCACTGCTGTCGCTGTTATAGTCGCCTTGCTGCTCCTGTTCCCTCTCCAGTTGCTGCTGCTGCTGCTGCTCAGTTAGGAATTCGGCCAACAGTTCGTCGTAGCACTGAAAGCTACGCAGACTGCGCTTATGGGAATCGCTATGGTCACTGGAATCGTAGCTGCGATTCTGATTGATGTCCACCAACTGCAGCTGACGGGCTGCCTTTAGATAGTCGCCAAACCGTTGCACATCGAACTCACTAAGTGTGGCCACAAAATTGGCGGTGGCTGCCTCGATGTCTCGCCTTCTACCTATGCCTAGGCCAAGACCTGTGCCATCAGCTTCACTGCCTGGTGTCACTGCTGCCTGTATGGGCACAAAGGCGCTTCTAGCAGTTGTTGATGATGATGTCGTTGTCTGCCCGCTGTCTGTTTCAATTTCAATCACCACCTGGTCTGTGGCCACCGCTGATTGTCCGACACCTTCAACGAAGCTCTCCCTGCACAGGCGCACTGTCGACACGGGCGTATTGGAGGTCGTAACCAAGCTCGTATTGCTCGGACTCGGATACGGATTGCTGTTGTTGGTGTTGCTGTTGCTGCTGTTCGTATTCAGCAACTCTGGCTGTGTTGGTGGTGGTGGTGGTAGTGGTGGCGGCGACTGTTCAGCTGTTTGTCTGCTTTCGCTGGCTAAGACTGAGGTTTTTTCTTTTTCATTTGGCAATTGCTTGACTTGAATACAATTTACATTTAATTGAATTGCACTTGAGCTTGCCACGGCCAACAATGGCCTTAGCCGTTCCTCCTTCTCCTCCTCGTCCTCCTGCTGTTGCCCCTCTTGACCGACAGTCTCCTCGTTAAACTGCTGAGTTTCAACTATTTTATTGTCCTGCCGAAGGCTGGAGGCGGAGACCACTGTTGACTCCTGAGGTGGTAGTTTCGTTGTTTGGCTTATTGCTTGTGGGCTGCCTGTCGCTGTGCTGGCATTTACTTGTGGTTGCTGTGGTTGCTGTTGTTGTTGATGTCTCAAGGATGCCTTCACGCAATCAATGTTGCTGTTACTGCTGCTCACACGTCCCTGAAAATTGTGTTGCAAACGTTTAAGGCGCTGACTGGCTACAAAGTCGTCGCCCAAATCGTTCTCAAAATCTATAAGATCGTAATCGTTGCAGCTTGTTGCTGTTATTGTTTTTGTTATTGTGGTTGTTGTATTGCTATCGTTACTCGCTGCTGGCGTTGAGGACTCGCACAGGGACTCGCAATCAATAAGTTTACAATCTGTTAACTGTTCGTTACTCGTTGATTTCGTAATATGAATTTCAGTTGGTTTAGACCCAACGAGGTGCGACTCGTTGTTCTCTAAGCTGCTGGTAACTGACTGAAGTGATGTTTCCAATTCGTTATACGTAAACTCGTTGGTTGGCCAACTCGTTGATTTGACTGATGTTGCAACGACAGTTCGTTCTACTTGTGGCTGTTGCTGTTGTTGCTGCTGTTGTTCATTGTTGTCTGCAGTTGTTGCCTTACAGATGATGATGTTGTTGTTGTTGATGTTGCTTAAGTTGAGTTGACTCGTTGGTAGCTTTGCTCGTTGCTCAGCATACAGCTGTTGGTGGCCTAAAATCGCTAATCCTTTTGGTTTTTCTTCTTCTATTTCCTCTGCTACTGCTACTGCTGCTGCTGCTACTGCTGCTGCTGCTGCTAAAGCTTTGTTGTCTGTGTCGTTTTTCACGTAATCCACGTAACCATCAACAACAACAACAACAGGCAGGCTGGCTGGCTGACAGGCAAGAGCGACGCCAGCAACATTATCAGCAGGCTCAGGTAAAGAGGTTACAACCACTCTGGCCTTAGGGGCTGGGCTCGGGGCTGACACTGACGACTGTTCACCAAGGGTCTCTAACTGGAAATATGGCAATGACAATGAAGTCTCTGCCTCTGCATCCTCCTTCTGCTTCTCCTCCTCCAGCTGCTGCTTCTCCTCCTTCAGCTGCTGCTGTTGTTGTTGTTCTTTTAAAATTGCTTCTGGTCTTGTTGTTGCTGCTGCTGCTGTTGCTGTTGTTGTTGCTAAAGCACTTTGCACATTTTCACAGTTAGAAAAAAAATTGCCTGGCACGCGAACAGACAACGCGTTTTCCACAAATTTTTCTCTACGCCACGCGTCGTCGTTGTCGTCGCTGTCGTCGTCGTCGTCACCAGCGTCAGCGTTGTCAGCAGCTTTGCTTATGGCCAATTGCTTTGGCTGCTGCTGTTGCTGTTGTTGCTGCTGCTGCTCCTTAAGACTTTCACTGCCCGACTTTGATTGAATTTGCACAGAATTTTCAATAAAATTTATTAATGATTTTTCAACGCATAAACTTTTCTTTTGGCCAGAATTTTTGAGCTGCTGATGTTGCTGCTGCTGCTGTTCAGCTGCGCTTGCTGCGACGACTGCTGCCGTTACTACGAGGTTGGCTTTGAAAAGCTCACTGCCAATTGTAGGTATTGAGCAGGCGCTGCTCCCATTGTCGCTGCCTATGTTGCTGCTGCTGCTGTTGCTGTTGTCGTTGCTGACTGTCACATTGGGTGGTTGTTGGCCACGGCTCTGCAATTGCTTTGGCTTTGGCTCTGGCTTTGGCTCTGGCTTTGGCTCTGGCACGCTGCCTGCGTTTGCGCTGACGCTCAGACTGACGCTCAGGCTCTCACGCTCGACTTGCGCGCGCTCACATTTCGTTGCCACTTCCGCTCCACAGTTGCTGCTGTTGCTGATGTTACTGCCGTTGCTGTTGTTGCTGTATTCAGCACGCGCACGCGCCTGGCTTTGCATGTTGTTCAATTGGCCGTCTGGTTGAATTGTTGTCGCCAACTGATAGCCCGATTGTTGTCCGCTGGCCCGCCCTCGACCCAGCGGCCCCTGTTGCGGCTGCCACGCACAATGCGCCTCATACTGGCGCACGGCAGCAACATCTGCATGCCCAGCTCGTGAGCGCCGTGACTCGCATATCAAATCAACATCATTGACATCGACATCGGCATCGACATTAACATTGTCATTATCAACAGTCAAAGCGTTTAAGCCTAGACCACCGTTAGTCATGTTGGCCGCCTCAATTGCCAATGCTGTTGGCCCCGCTGCTGTTGCTGCTGCTGTTGTTGTTGCTCCTGTTTCTGCTGTGCTATTGCGGTCATTATTATTATTATTACTGTACTTGTTGTTGTTATTGTTGTTGTTGCTGCTGCTGCTTTTACAATCTGCATTCTCATTGTGTTTGTTTAGCGTTTTGTTCGCCATTGTCGCCGTCATAATTTTGCCTCGCATCGTGGCAGCCGCAATGCCATCTTCACATGGCTGTTGATGCTGATGATGCAGCTGCCTCTCCTTCTGCCTTTCCCGCTCCAACACGCTCTGCCCGTTTGCCAATGCCAGCGTCAACATGTCGACAATCAGCATAGTTATGTGGCCACCGCCTGGGATCCACCAAAACACCTTGCTCCCCAGTGCCAGATGGCGTTGGCATTAACACTGTGGAGAATGGAAGCAGACTAGGTTATTAGAACACAATTAGCCAGCGCTGACCATTGCCGATCAATCAGATCAGCCAAGAATATGGTAATTAGAGGCAGCACCACCCAGTCTATATGGATCTGGTGCGGCTGATAGAGACGTTAGAGTTTTAATAAAACTCTTCAGTGTGAGACTCTTGGATTAGCTGCTTCCATGCTGCCCTTGGTGATGGGCAGGCGCCTAAGCAAACACTGACCCAACCGAACCTTTTTACATTTCCTCGAATGAAATCATTGGAAAGTCAACAGAAAATCGCCACCCTTCAGTCTGTTGCAGCCTTGTGGGAGTTTTTCTTATCGAAAGTTCCCACAAAAGGGCGACCAACAGGTTTTGTCATTAAGGTTTTTCCACGGGACTGTCGGGTTGCACGTGGTCTATGAGGTCTCCCCACACCTTCTATGCATATTTAACATTCATATGGGTATTTAGTTTTGCTTTTTGCATAAATTAAATTCACCTTTCGAGTTGCGGGACAGAAAACAAATTTTTAGACACAAAAACCGTTTGGGAAATTTTACGCGCGACTTGTCGTTGCTGTTGCTGTCGCTGCACTTGCTGTTTCTGGCCTAAAAAACAGGTGCGCGTGCCCAGCGAAGCGCATCCTGTTCACAGGACAAACAATGCACTCAAACACACACACACAGGTTCTCAAAAAAAAAAAACGAAAAAAAACAAACAAAACAGAGAAGCAGAGGAGCAAAGGGAAGGCGAATTGCGACCACCTTTGTCCGGTTCTCGTTACGCGCGAATGCAGACCAAAAGACACCACCGACACACAGCAGCACACGCACAACACACAACACAAAAAAACATAAACAAAAAGCGACGAAAGTTTTTCAATATAAAAATTTTATAACGAAACAGACGCAGGAAAATCGTCGGTTGAATTAAACCGATCGACGTTTAATGGGAACTGTAGGGCTGGCCGAGAGCGATTGCTGCTCAAGACACAGACGCACGTCCGAACGCGTTTCGTGGCGGAAGTTGACTGAGCAAACGCAAATGAAAACGCGGCTCGGGCCTCAAGACTCAGACGACACTCGAGACTACACGAGACTCCACACTGCACACTCGAGAGTCGGGGCGCATGCGCAAAAAACTCAGTCAGCCAGCTAGCGAGCTAAGCAACCACCCGATGAAGCAGACAAAGACGACGAAGACGACGAAGACGTCGACTCTGCAGAAGCAGGAAGGAAGGTGGTGGCAGCCACATTAATGACAGGCCTGGGCCCACGACTGGGTGCAGGTCTGAGTCGGACATTGAGTTGTTTTGCCTGCCCAAGCTGGCCATAATCATCACTGGCAACAGCCAACAGCAATGGCAATAGCTTCTTCACTTAGATCGCATGCCCAGTGGCAGGCTGGGTGCCTGCATGCGTGCGTGCGTGTGTGTTGGCTCAGCGACAATTATGCGCTCTAAGCTTCAGCATTTTATGATCATGTCTCTGGCTGTGTTCTTACTTGCCCCACCACCGCACCACCACCACCACACAGCCAATTAAACGACCTCCCTCTTGCCGGGCGTCCCCCCGACAGTTAAACGTGATTGTCTTGCGCTTGTCGTGTGTGTAGTTGAGCGGGTAAATAGGAAGCAAAGTAGCCCAGCAATGTATCTCATAGATACAACTGCCAACTGCTACGTTTCAAGCTGATAAGAAGCTTTCAGATTGATACCAGAGTGCGGACAGAGATCTTTCAATCGATTACCGCAACACCATGAGGCAACATCGGTTCATATAACATCATTTAATGTGATATAAGTTCTCT
Source organism: Collessia kirishimana (assembly GCA_035078785.1). Taxonomy (NCBI): domain Eukaryota; kingdom Metazoa; phylum Arthropoda; class Insecta; order Diptera; family Drosophilidae; genus Collessia; species Collessia kirishimana. The sequence goes on from JAWNPV010000597.1 coordinate 11,190, forward strand.
GTGGCCATGGTTTCACCCCATCGAAGCAGTTGAACTCCAGACACACATGCCCCTCCAGATACATAAGCTGTGAGCCTATGTGAAGCAGAATCGTAAGACCCATTACATATGCCTGGGTGTATGGTTATGTAGGTAGATATATGGGAAGCTCCCCCCCTTTCATATGATGATTATGATAGAAGACGAGACAACTGACAACTGCCGAGCTACTCAGACAGTCAGACAGTCAGGCGAGGCAGTCAGCCAGCCGGTGGGCAAAAATGACAAACCCAAGACTGTCAGTTACATAGAGACAAAGTCTCTCAGTCTCGGCGGCTGCCAGTTTCTGTTTTTTTCTGTTTTTTTTTTCCGGGCAAAACTTATTACAAAGTAGGAACAGAAGTGAAGCGCTGAACTAAAATGAATGGAAAATTGTGGGAACAATGGAACGTAGAGCGTGAGAAATTGCCACCACCGACGCATGCTGGTCGGTGCTTGGACTGATACTGGAGAGACTCAATCTCAATCTGAGCAGACAGGGACAGACAGCAACAGAGGGGTCTGTTTAGCACACAATGGCACCATTAAAGATCGGTTTTGGGTTCTTCTAGTTCGGGTGTCAGTTCCACAGAGGAAGCTCTCAGGCCCACAGAGGCAGCTGTTAACCAAAGTCTTCGAGCTTCCAGCTGGGCAAACCTTTTATAATTTAACTAATTTTCGTTTTTCTTACATTACATAGATGGGAGTGTGTGTGTGTGTGTATCTATGTTTATTAATGCAGTTTTATATGTGCGAAAATTGTAGTTCCAAGCGAAGAGTTCAAGGCAACAGATTTGCAGATGATGGCGTGGCCCGGCGCAGTTATGATAGACAATGCGTGTCTGGCATGACTTGGCATTATAAATGGCACCTGATGGTGCTGCTAGTGTTGCTGTTGAGGGTCAATGTTTGAGGGTTAAGCAGTGGGAAAACCCAGAGCGCTTCATTGACTCCATATTGACATTGCTGTGGACGTTTAATGTCCCCTCTAGTGCTGCAAAGGTCGATACAGGTATAGAGAGCTGGTTAGATATATCAATGAGGTAACCAAGGAATCACCCAAGAGAAGTACCAACATTAACCTTCTTAGCTTTGTCTCTCCTCTGACCTCTGATGACACCCATTTACCCTCTAAACAGACACAAATTTCCTTGTCTTTGAAGCCCTCAGATTCTGGCTATGCAGGAAGCCTAAACATGTAAGTTGCTGGCCAGTTGGGTTCTTGTAACAATTATATAACAACCTACGGACATTTCCTAAACATGTTTAACAATCTTCCAAAAAAAAAATTCGCTGAATTTGTTGATCTCTTCGTTGGTCGAGGCAAGCAAAGTGTTTTGCTTGATTCCACCGATTCAATTCACTTTAAATTGCTGCCATAAAGCCGACATGTTGACAGAAATTTAGTTGTAAAAATTGTCATTAGAAGGAAATCGTTTACAAGGCAACTCCAGTGCCTCCTCCAGCTCTCCCCCCTTCGCCATATTCATAGCCATTGGCTGTATGAAAGACCCAACCCATATCAAAGTGAACTCCAGCAGTCGTGTGTCTGTGTGTCTATTTGTGTGTTGCTTGGACCTTATTTCATTGTTTTTGTCATTTTGCTTTGCTAACTTCTTCGTCGTATCATATTCACCTAACTGCGTTTTAATTGTGTATGTGTGTGTGCGTGTGAAGGGAACTGTGTAGACCTGGGAGGTGTCTGTGACAAAAAAAACAAACACAAAGCAAAGAAGAAGCAACCGAAACGAAGTGCCATTTAGGTTGGCTTGTAACTCACTTTTGAAGTGAACGCCTCTGGCCTGGGACTGTGTTACGAACGAACCGGAAAACTCATGGTGTTTAGCCCAATGGCCAACACCTTCGTCTTCGTCTTTGCATTTGTATCTTTATCTTTTTCACACCCCAGCAGGGTTGACTGGATAGCTTCCTGGTGCGTTGCATAATGTGGGTTTCCATTTCACCCAAACTGATTCGGCAAAGAGAACTTTCCTCCAGGCAGGGAGTTGAAACACTTGAAATAAATTTAATTTATTAAACCTAAAAGGTAGTTGGCATGCTGGTTACTTCAAAGCACAAAAGGCTGCTCAATGGACAGAGCTTTCGCCTTGATTTAATCCCTTTAAGTATATCAGCTTCTATGGCAACCCGCTGTCCCTTGACTAACCTTTGCCCTTTGCCAGTGAAGACCACAAAGCTCTTTAAATTGTTTCGCTCACTTTTTCCCGTATTTTGCGTAATCAGATCACAGGTGGGGGTGGGTGGCATTTGCATATTTGATTTTGATATGATTCGGGCAGAGCCCACCGACCAGTTCGAGGTATCCACTTAGGGTCTAATGTCGCTACGGGGCTCAGCCAGTAATCGGCTTGTGCTTGCCTCGCTTCGTTGAGTTCCTGAAATGGATACGACACCCTCTGCTTGGGGCCACCAGAAGACACGTTACTTGGAGATTGTCCAGCTACTATTTATGGATTTCAGCTTTAGGAATTTATAGAGGCAGCCAACAGGTATCCAAGAAGACTGGCAATCAGCCTGGCAAGGATAGAGTTTCCAGCTTTGTAGTTGGATTGATATATCACATCGCACATCGTTTATTCCTCACATATGCCTGCTCAGATAATAATTAAAATCTATAATTAACAACTGATTAATCCAATTATCTTTCGTTTATAATTGCCATCGATGGATAGAATGTCTTGGCCATTGTGTTGGGGTCGCAAAGCCGGACAAATGATCTATAAATAGCTGCGCTGAGAGCGCTGGTGCAGCGTGCAGCCTGTAACGCCTAAAAGGCTGCAGCAAACAATCAGGACAAGTGATTGGGTAGCGTGCAACGGTTATTACGAGATGAGTTTTGTTATTTATTCACATTCACGATGCATTCGCTTCGTGCATATGCGTGTGCATCTGTGTGCCCGTGTGCCTGTGTGTCTGTGTGTCTCCGTTGCTGGGTGTATGTGTGACTAATGCGCGTTGCGAAATCCACAAATATACACATTGAAGGGGGGACACTCACAGCCATAACTCAACAATGGCATCAGTGGCAAGGCAAGCAAGAGCCAGCGACGCCGCCGCATTCAACTCACGTGGCCGGCATGCGTGACTTGAGAGCACAGACACTCACATCGCCGAGTCACACACTGAGGCAAGAAATGTTCGCAGCAAATATTCTACATTTCGATCCAAAATACCAACATTCCATGCTGCCCACCCACCCGCCGCACAGCACGCAGACCCACAGCGGCAGCTTCTTGCTCTGCTTTGGTTATGCGTTCTATGCTTTAACCCACAGCTGGTGCTCCTAGGGTGGAAATAGCCCCTAGATGGCAATTCAACAAATTCACACTTAGCAGTTGTACTCTAAAGGGAGAAGGTAGGTACACTACACTCAAGTCTTTGTGCCTGCTAAATAAAACCCAAAAAAATCCATTTATAGGTGGAAAAATCTTTGTCTGGGCCAACAAGGGTTAACAACGGCCAACAAAGAAATATAAGCAGGGCAGAGCAGTACCATCGACTGTTGTATACCCTGTACCTTTGATTAGAGAATGGATGTTCATAGGTAGCTTGTTCTCAAGGCTTCAGCTTGCGTCTGCAAGGGTATATAAGCTTTGCTTAGACCAACCTGTTACACATGAGCTCAGCAAATGGTTATACCCAGAGCCGGAAGGGTGGCCAAATGATAAATACAATATCAATACATGTCAAATGACGATGAATGGCGAACGAAAATTGCCGAGCGAAGAAGAACACAGAACGCACGTTGTTGCTGCTGCTGCCGCCCGCCCAATGTGCTGTGCAGTGTGTGTGCCGTGTGTCTGTGCGTGTGTCTGCTGTGCATGTCTTTGGTGTTTGTGAAATGTGCAAAGCTTGGCACACTGGCGCCGCAATGCGCTTTGCGTCGACTCTCGCGGTCTCAGTCTCAGCGTCGGCCTCAGTCTCAGCCTCGAGCTCCCTCAGAGCCAGTAGTCAGTCAGTATTCGTGCGAATTTTCAACAAGTAGGTCGAGTCTCGAACCCCACTGAGCGCCAAGCCAAATACTGAGTTCCAGTTATTTATTTCTATTTAATTTTTGCCTTTTTTTTCAAAGTGCCAACATAAACATAAATAAAAATTATTATTTTATGCAAGTGAAGCAACCGCAGTCCACAAAGTCAAAAGTGAAGTAAATAAGCCAAGAAACTAAAGTGCATACAACTGCATTCCATGCAGCCATTTCCATATACGTATAGGAAAATCGTTTGATTAAGCGATTTCTAGCAAACAGACTCGTATGTAGATCAGTGCAAGACGGACAGAGAGACACACAGAGAGACACCGAGAGAGAGAGAGAAGAAGAGACAGAGTGCAGTTCAGTTAGCGTCACGTTGCTGCTATTAAATTCCCAAGCTGATTGTCAGAGAAGGAGACAGAGAGAGACAGAGAGAGAGAGAGGGAGAGAATCACTTTGATTATCATGTGGCGTCCGGGGTTCGCAAGCAAATTGTCCGAATCAACAACAAAACTAGCAAAAACAATTTGCCGCTTACATAAAGCACATGTAACGCAGAGTGCTTTCCACTCACCGTTGGTTATTATTATTGTTATTGTCATTGTCGTTTCTCAAGTGCCGCGGGAGACATTTGGAGACAACAGACTGTCGACGGAGATTCCAAGGTGCTATGACTGAGAGAGAGTGAGAGAGAGACAGAAAGAGAGAGGGGAAGGCAGTGCAACCCACAGATAACGTGAGCGAACGCGCAAAAAGCTTAGAACGCAAAACAATAAATGCAAAAGTGTCTGTGTGGCGAACGACAGCGACCGGCTCAACTGCACGTTGCATAAAGCCAACGACAACAGGCAACAGAGTGACACATCACAGCACACCACACACTACACAGAGTCAACATTGAATGAATAAAAACAAAAAATATTCTCCTATCTGTGTGTCTACGAGAGCGAAACACCCATGTGTGTGTGTTTCTGTTTGTTTCATCTATCTGAGCTCTGTGAAGACTTGTTTACATCACAATTCAAGACACCAAATAACAAATAATCAAAACACAAACCAAAACCCTTAAACAATATCTTGATCTTCATATTTATCCTTGTAAAAATTCTTAAGAATTCCCAGTAGATGTGAGTTTTTAACCCTTGAAGTCACCAAGAATTTTTCTATATTTTTTCCTGAGCTTTGCCTTGGTAAATTTGTTTTTAATTGAACAATTTTGTTAGGCCATCTGGTGAAATAGTTTAACCCTTTAAACCCCACTGGGGTGTTGAGAACTTTGCCAAAAACCATAGATTCTAGCAAAGCCAGCAAACCCCTTTAGCCCATGATACAATAGCACAAGGTAGGACAGCAGCTGCCTGGAAAATCATTGTAAAAATACAAAGAAAAAATTTCCTAAAAATGAATTCCTGTAAAAATAAATTTAATTTAGAAAAAATAGAAATTTTTCTGCTCTGGTTGGAATTTTAAATAAAATTTCCCAGTCAAGGATGTGGTGGGCTGAATCAGTTATGCAAATATTTGCCGGGCAGGAGAGCAAAAGGGCAGGAGGGCAGGAGGGCGACAGATGCTTACACAAGTGGACATGTGCATTTATGCAAGGCCTGGCGAGCTACATCAAATCGTTTGCATTATGTAATCACATGGAAAAGGACACACTCAAGGCCTTTGGCCAGAATGCTGAGGGTCGTAGCTGTGAGATAACTCAAAGGGAAACTTTTAAAATAGATGTAGATGGGGGGGAAACGAAGGTTGATTGATAGCTAATGGAATCAAAGAATCCACTTACATAGTTTATGGCATCCCACAGCTGGTTGTGAACCTCCACACTGCATCTCACATTTCACAGACAGCAGCTG
>JAWNPV010000599.1:0-17007 GCA_035078785.1 Collessia kirishimana
TTTTTTTCTTTGATTTTTAAAAAAAAAACATGGGTCCGTCGAATATGGGCAACCCTGTATATCATATTTTTGGCGTGCTTGTTAACATTTTCAGCTACTTTTTGTGTGAATTTTGATACGCGAAATTAAAAAAACCAACATATATAACTGATAATTATATGACATAGAAAGATTAGTTTTAAGGGTACCAATTCTGTTTTAAATATTATCGTATTCTTATTAGTTTTTTTATTACATTATAATTATATTTTGAAAAATATAATATGGGATGTAATTAGAGTAAAACTTTATATTTTGTTGCATATAGTTGTAAAAATATGTATTGATTGTTAAATTTCTGTTACTTATGTTTTATTAAATAAACTGAATTAAAAAATATATATAAAGAATTTCAAAACTAAATTTCAAGTAAGAAAATTGTCTACTGTATAACGACATTAGAAAAATAATAGGTAAAAGTAAAAGTATAGGTAACTAAAAAAAAAGGATTGTTATTCGCCCGATACATGCGAAAGACACAATTACATTTAAATAAATCGTGGTTTAAGGTAGTCACCGCACATTCTCAAATATCTGAAAGTGTATATAAACAGAACGTGCTTGCTACGCGTAAATCCTATGCATAAAGATACCCACCTCCAGTTTAATAATCGAACTATAAGCCTTTATGACGGACAACCGGATGTTGAGTACGTTAAAGGTATAAAAAAATAGAGGTAAAAAAGGCTCGCCCCGATATCCCTCGCCATCTTTAGTATTTTAAACATTAATATTAATTACATCTTAAATACACTCTTAAGAGTACAAATAAAGATATTAAATTATAGATATCTGTATAATCATTAAATAGGGCAAGTTAAGCTTCATGAAAGCAAAAAAAAACCAATGATAAAAACAAAAAGGAGAGTTTGGATGATTAATATAATGATGATGTATAAAACAATACGGAGCTGAGGAGGGAATATTAGATATTAGACTAAATTAGTCTAATAAAAATGAAGACAAGGTAACGTTCCAATTAAGGACACAAAGATGATAACAAAAAAATTCTTTAACCGACTCAATACACAATACCTGAGTCCTAAACTGATAAATTCAAAATGCATAATTCGTACTCATTGCTTGGTCGATGCGCAATGAATAGTTTGTTAGAGTCTTAAGTTAAGACTCTTAACACTACGGCTGCAAAAACATAGAGATTGGATACATCGATGATTTTAGTTGTTTCAAAACTTCGATGATTTTACCGTCGATGCTTGTATATAAGTCTTATGTTAGAAACATATAAAAATTAAAAAAAAATAGCCAGAAGTTGGCACAAAATTTAATAAGTTCAAAAAAAATAAAGTTTCAATAAAATAATTAAATACAAAAATAAAAATTAATTTCCTAACGTTTAAAATTAAAAAAAAAAAACACTTATCCAGTTCAACAAAAAAAAAACTGCCAACGAAATGAAAAGTTTAAAAATATCCACTGTATACTTCTTAATGCTTAAGCGCCTCAACATGCAGTGACACATCGATGATAATAAAAACATCGACTACATTGAAATTACTATCAATGATTTTGCAACCTTATCACACTACACTACACTACATTATACTATTCTTACTAAGAGTATCAATCTGAGCGACAGATCCCAAGTATGTATACAAGATAATCGATTTTTTTCACCGTTTCATCAACTCAGGTTTTTTTATCTAAAATTAATGCAAGATATCAGCAAATGCTTTCTTTTTCTCCTTTTATTAATTATCCGACATTCGTTTGGTTGGCTCTGTACGTTTTCGGTAGTGACCCTTTTTCTAACTTAGAAAGCCTAGTGTTAAAAGTCGTTTTAAGCAATCTCCTTGTATCCTTGCTTATTAAAAAAGGTTTCTTATCTAAATACTTTGAAGCTAACCAAAACTGTTTCTTTGGGACGGAAATTGCTGGAATGACATCAAACAGCAAGACAATGTTAACAATATCGCGTCATAGATATAAATTGGAAACTTCTACCAGATTTTTATTTAATAAACTCTCAAATAGATCCTATATTCCAGCCCTTAATGGCATTCGTCGTGTTAATACTGATTAGGTTGATTTACATTATTGCATTCTTTATAAGTTATGAAGATTTCACAAATAATTATGTGATCCTAATAACAACCAGCATTTGGTATATGTTCTTTATGGTTTTTGAGCCGGCGCTGTTAACGATGCAGGTATACGAAACTGATATACATTTCCGGCGTACCTGCTTATTTGTAGGTACATGTACTAATAAGTTATCACCAGGTATCTTGCGATTCCGATACTTTTAAGTTGACAATTCAGTCAATTCTGTTTTTTTTTTTCCTTACTTTCGGAAAAAAAAAAAAAAATTAACTAATAAATAAAAAAAAAATAATATTCTTGTCGTTTTAAAGAATTTCCGTGTTAGTCGTTTTTGGTCTGAATAGCTACAATTTATTGTTATTACTTCATAATTTATTTAAATGGTACCGAACGCTTATATATGACAATATTATGGGAAATTATTTGAAATATATATATATATATATATATATGAAATACCCACCGGTTTTAATTATTTTGACATAAGAATTCCAAATCTGTGATATTTGGGTTTTAATCAAACAATTTAAATTTTTTTTAAGTAACTAAAGATATTGGGAGAAGAGTTCAAAATGGAAAATGGATTCACGCTTTTAATTTCCAACGCTCTTCGGTATATCTAAGTTTTGCAATTTTGAAAGAATTTGATAGAAACAAATTTAAACACACAAATTTGACACCCGTATGTGCTGTATGGTATGCATATTTGATGGTATGTCACCAACAGTGCCAATCAACGATATATCCGGCTAATACTGGTTGGAGATCATATAAACCACCATAGCAGTCATTACACCGTGAAGCTCGCAGCGCACCCTAACTAGTTAGCATTCGCTACGAAATTTAACAATATTAAGATTTGATGTGGAAAACAGACAGATTAAACTATCTAAAAGCGTGACATTATGATTATTATAAGCATTAAATCATTTATATTATAAATTAAAAAAAAATATATTTACCTGGCATTATATCTGTAGAATTTTTGATTTGGTATTTGATTAGAAGTTGACCTTGTAGGTAATGGTTCAGTCATTAATTTTGAGAACTGACCAATGCTTCGATAAGGTCGTTTCATTCGGCGTCTTCTTTTGTAGTTTCCATTTTCAAACATATCTTCATATTTGGAATCTAAAGTCCAATAATTGCCTTTTCTTTTATCTGCTCCTTCCCGTGGCACTTTAATGAAGCACTCATTTAAACTTAAATTATGGCGAATAGAGTTTTGCCATCCTTTTTTATTTTGTTCATAGTAGGGAAATTTCAAAGTTATAAAATTATAAATCTCATTTAAAGTAGCTCTTCTCAATTCAGAATTCTATAAAAAAATTAATAATATTAATAGAGAAAACCGAAAGACTTTATTTAACTTAAGTAAAAAATTTTATTAAAAGTATGAATTAAGTCTAACCTTAAAAGTGTTGAAAAGTAGAGAGCTAAACTTTTTAGGAAAAGCTTTTAGCAACTACAAATTTGATAACCCCACAATTCATGTATTTATTATATTAAATGTTAGAATTTACCTGAATAGCCATAGCTATTAGTGCTACGTAGCTGTATGGTGGTTTAGATATAGTTTTATCTTCAAGAGGTAATCTGTAAAAGAGTATAAAATATTTAATACAAAATTTTAATCAATTTATTAAGGTAATCAATCCAATAAAAGAAAAATGTCGCATAGTGTACGATTAAAGACAAACAAAAAACTTTGCAAAGCCACATGCTAAATTAAAAAATAATTATGCCCCGAATACATTGGGCATGCAAGGAGATAATATTACACATATTTTTTTATTTCGCTATGCGGTAATAAAGTTAGAATATCGAAAAAAAACAAGAAAAAAATACAGCCGCTTGTCCTTTTTTGCCACCGATTTAAAAAATCTAATCATACTAGCCATTGTACTAATTATTAATTAATTAATAATAAAAAAATAATAATTAATTACTTGTGATCTTCTGGATACAAATTCGACACCTCCGCAATATTCTTATACGCTGAATGCATTATCTTTGTGGAAGAGTCTAAAATTACAAAAACACATAGTTATTAAAATGATTTAATGCTATTTTCGCTTAAAAAATTATAAAGTATATATTTAGTGTACGTTTATATTGAAAAATCTAATCATATAATATATATTGTTTTCAGATGTCATGAATTCATTAAAAAGTAATAAATGAAAAATAATAAATATTTGTATTGTAATCAATATTCAATAAGTTTAAATAAAAAATTATTAAAATCATCGAAAAATTGAGATAACCAATACCTTTAGCAATTTAAAAATTTTTAAATCATAAAATTTCTAATGACATACATAAATACATATATGTACATATGTAAGTAATTACTTTTAGATGAAATATTCACGATTCTTCTATATTACTTTATATTAATACGATTATGGCTATTTGATTAAAAAGTTGCCCTTTTAAACATAACTTTTACAGTGATTAATTATAGGGATAGTCGTAAATATTAATGATTCATATTTTAAAAAATCACGTTAAACTGATTTTGAAGACATTAGTTGGTATAATTTGTTCCGAAGATATGCGATATTTATTTCAAATTAAGCTTACAAAAAATATATGTATAATCATAAATATTTATACCAAATCCGAGTACATAGAAACGTATGTATATGATTTCTACAGTAGAATAACGTAAATAATAATTTGTTTAATGTGGAACTCAAGCAATTTACCGTCTGCCGACTTCTTCAGAGTTTTAGGTCAAATTAATGTACTACCTATGACGGATTCGATCAATAGCTTGTCATTAATGAATTACTTACTAAAAATGTATATGTACAAGCAATCATAAATTGTTGTATATGTATGCACATACATAAATGTGCACACGTTATAAATACTGTTTATAAAACAGCATCCGCAATAGTCAACACTTACGTCTGCTATAAATGCACACGAAGCCTTTTACACACAGACATTACTGTATATAAGCGCATATATACATATATATCTACTTGTGTGGGCTTGGGCCGCCGACAACTTTAGCATATGTATATAAAGCACTTAATTCTGCATATGTGTTTGTATGACTCGCAAGCACTTAATGAACACCACTATTACACTAGTAATTGTTTGGCAATTCGTTCCCTAAAGACACGGATAATGTTAGTAATGAAAGGCATGCCCTTTCATTTAATATACAAAATCAAAAGATCATGAATAGTATAAAACATTATTTACATAAAAATAATCAAAGTTGCAACAATATTAGATCAATTAAATTTCCATTATATATGTTATATTGATTATATACATACATATATTACTATCAATTTATGGATGATATTGGCGAAAATCAAATTTAGCTTTTATATACAATATATGTACATAGAAAACTAACAAAAAAAGTGTAAGTTTTCTTAACCAAATATAAAAATGAAAAAAAATAATAATAAATATTATATATAACGGAATATCATTTTTATTTAGAGAAAAAAAACGCAAAATACTAATATTATACAAATAGCTTAACTCTGATGATGACATGATTTGAACCAACAAGAAAACAAAACGTATAATTTCGTTATGTTGCTGATTCCTGAAAAACAATAATTGTATTTTTTTTTTTTTTATTCTGAGAAATATTTTGTATAACTATTGCTTACAAAAGACTTTCTACAATATAACACAGAAGACATTACAAAATAGTAATTTAAAAAGGTTTTGTGGACCTTTAGTCACTAGAATTTTATTTAGAGCAAATTTTCCTACAAATCAATATTTGTAAGTATGTACATACATGTATGTATGAATATGCCCTGTGTAAGTAAATACGTACTATATATGTTCATATATGCATATAATGACACATTAAACTAATACATTTTACATATATATGTAATAATGTATATTCCACACAGTAATTCATACTTTATAAGCATGCATGTATAGAGTGCCTGTATATGTATTTGGTTCTAACATACCCAGTTGGACACTATATTATATGGTTACCTGCAGATTGGTTTTTTTACACAATAAATTATACTATGTATTATTAATATTTTCGCCTAACATTTGGTGGCAATAGTAACTATCATTATTCGCAAAGATATAAAAATTCGTTTGTAAATATTTATAAATAATATTCACAAATATTTTGTATAGAGTTTTTCGTCAAATTTGTATAATTGTTATAATAAAGTTTGTTAGAAATGTTAAGAAAGAATGGAAGAAGTGAAAACCTTGGCTTCGGTTCTTCGAAACTTAATTGCCCTAACGCCGTCTACATGTTTAAGAACATTTTATATGCATATTTTCAAACATCTAAAAAAAATTTGTTGCTAATTAAGGCTTTTAAATCTCTTAAATCTTTTAAATCGAAAACGCATTCCCTTTAAAAATATCGTTATAAGCTTTTAGTCCCTCTTGCGAGGGTATAGTCAGAATAGTAGCGGCTGTCGGGGATAAATAATATACCTTAAACAGACATAAGAAAATTTCTATCAAAAAAATTTTATTCGTTTTAGAAATTTTTAAAACGCTTTTATGTTATTATTGATTTGCAATCACTGTGTGTTTACCATATTAATTTTTTTTTAAAATACACCATCGCTTTTAAGCATTCAGCGGTATCTCATATTAAATGCATTGAAAATTTTATTGTTAAATTGTATATTTGTGCTTAATTAATTCATATTTATTATTGATCTATGTATATATTATTTACAATTAGTTTTATAGAATTTACTGAAAAAGGACTTCGGGGCCGGGAAATCGATTCTGCTAGTTTCAAAAAAAAAACCGTCGTTTTTTCCGTCGTTGCTCATTATTTATTATATACACTAAATACAATGCTTGGCTGAGGACAATTACAATGGATAAATCAATTTCAAGAATCTGCACTATTTACAAGCTTGTATAGGGAAAATCCTTTTTTATTTACCGATTTTTTTTAAACATTAAAGTAAAGCATCTACAGAATTATTGCTAAAAAAATTAATCACTGAAGCAATAGTAAATCCAAATTTCTAGCAGTGATAGATACATTGGGTCTTGATGACAATTATGAGAATTTGAACACGGATGAGTCAACAGTGTTGAAAAATATGTGCCAAAACATTTTGAAGTCGTTCATTCTATTATTCAAACTGCAAGTTATAACTTTTTATTATTATATAAATTAAACTGCCAACTCTGCGGAGAGTATAAAATCTACTAAAGCAATAAGTCAATGACTCAATTTATAATAAAATTTTATTATGTTGTTCGGTTATTAATGATGTAAGAGTCGCTGTAACAACTGTCTACGCAATCACATAACAAAGGCAAATTTGTTCTTAGTTAACAACTTAGCATAGAGGTACCCTTAAACATCAACTTTGTGACATCAATTTGCACAGATTGTATAAAATAAATCTTTATTTGATTTATTTGGATGTGAATATTCATTAGCCATTAAAGACGTCTAAACTACTAAAATACTTGTCTTGTATTTTTAAACGGCCTTTTTTTTTAATTTGTACCGATTCGGTGGTCAATGGAATCAAAGATCTGTACATCTTGACCACTTGTTAAGAAGGCCCTTTTTAGACACTATCTGAGTATTACATTTCGACAGGAAGTTCTGTGACACCAGGCTTAAATAGTTATTCCAAAAATCGTTGTTTAAAGTTGGGCGAGAATCATAGAGCATACCCAATCATTTTGATGATCATATTACCAAAGAAACATTAACCTATGTGGTTTTTCCACTTCTCAGGACAATGGTTTAGTTACTGTAATACGTAAAAATTACATAATATTGTATTTAATTATTTATTTGTGAAAAACACTTAAGATCTTCCTACACTATTGCATCAAACAGTAAAAAGAATTCCACTTTAGGTGCTAACTATGTACAATTTCTTGTGGCTGTCAATGGGTCGTGAGAGTAATACTTTTGGGAACTATCATCCCTAATTTAAATTAGAAATTTGCTTTTTTATAATTTTTCACTACGGTCACATTAATTGTATATTTTAAGCATTTTTTGCAATATTTTGATTAAATAAATTTTTGGCTTTGGTCAGCTTAATGCCATTGTAGCTATAGCCTATAGCTCATAATTTTAAGTTCGGTGGCCATTTCACATTGTCACTTAGCATAAATAAATAAATAAATTTTTGGCTTAATAATAATTTTCTATAATGAAATCTGAAAAATTAAAGAGGAACTTTTGGCTTTCTGCCGAAATAGAGTGCATGCTTAATCTAATAAAAGAAGTAAAACTATCCCAAGGATCGATGTCAACAACAACGACACATTATACGTTTACACATATTGCTAACAAAATGAAAAAGCGGGGCTTTCCAAACAAATCGCCAACGCAAATTCGTAGAAAATGGTTTCAAATGAAATCTGCTTATTTGTGCTACAAGAAAGGAAACGTTGACAGATTATTCCTTATACCCGAAAAGTTTCGAAGTGTTATTGCACAATTTGTTGAAAGTGGTAATAGGTTGGGAAATTTCCTATTATCATCGCCAACAACACCATCTCCAATGAACGAGCGACAAATAAAAGAAGGTAAGTTAGTCGGACACAAATGTAATATCTGCGTGAATTGAACCAAAATCGTAGTGGTTAAATCTTAATTTACTATATTTTTTATACTATTTAAAATTTTAGGTATTGAAATGTAATGTTATTTATTTTCGTTCACTTTCGATCACTAGGTCAAATGAACTAGGAGCTTTCTAAGTACATTTAGCAGACCCTGACCTATAATTTATAAAACAACAGCTCAAACTGACTACAGACCATGCTAGCATTTGTAATAATATTTTGTTTTCCAGTCACAAAGGACTGTTCACCCTTCGACACATTCTTGGCGCAAGTGAGACAACAAAACAATCTCATATTGACGGACTTTAGAAGGTTGGAGACGTCGCTTTTGCAATATGAACAAAAATGTCAAACCACAAGAGATTTCAATGTTATAAAATTAATACATAGTTAATCCGTATCAATTTAAGACAAATAAAATAATTTGAGAAACATGTAATACAAGTTAAAATTTTAGATTAAGTGCAGAATTTCATTGTTATTGTATATTAATTATTAGCATATAACAAAATAAATTATTATTATAATTAAAAAAAAAATTGTTTTAATTTTTCTTCCGTCCTTGTAAGATGTTTATTTACACAGACGGTATTGCTTGAATAATTTAAGGTAGTATTTTTAACAATGGGTGGGTTATAATTAATCATGCCAATACTACGGTTTCCTGCTGTGTTTTGTATTACGATACTTATTATTAATTTTTTGTTTAAAAGCATTGAATGCGTGTATTTAAAATCTGCTCATCTTTTTAGTCTTCTCAACGAAGTACTGTTATCTAACAGGTATAACGCCAACGATACTTAATATAGTTATTTTTTTCGTGACAAGCTATAGAATGCCTGAAAACTCTAACAAAGACGAATTACTTGGTGATTATTAAAGAATTGCTGGCCTACTGTGATAAATTAAATTTTTGGCGCATTAAGCAGTGCATTAACATTGAATTGTGAATGCTTAAATAAATGTTTTTGATTGGGATAACAACTCTAAGAATAAGCAAGAACTACGCACTAAATTGATGGTATATTGAATTGTTTAGAATTTTAATAAATAAGAAAGCGCTTATTTTGGTAATAGTAATATAAATAATATAAAAATGTAATAGTAAGTAAATAGATTAAGCTTCACAAGAATACACATTTTTGGACACCTAATATAAGCAATAAAAATAAAAACGATTTGCAGGTTGAAAATTCAAAAATTTTTCGTTTGTGTAAAGACTTCTGACCACCTCTGTATATATCTATATATATATATATATATTTATTTTTTTTTTTTTTTTAACAAATTGTGTTAGTTATTTAAGGCCACTCTAATTGGATTTATTTAGGATTATATATTAGGTTGGCCGAAAAGAAACCGGTGATTTTTTCAAAAGCAGTAAAAACATTTTTTCAGTTTTTTGCAGCTAAAGCCCAAAATTTCTATGAGCGTGGAATAATAAGTTTAAAGGAAAGGTGGCGAAAGGTCATCCAACAAAATGGAAAATATATAATTGATTAAAGTTCATTCTAAAACTCGAAAAAATGTTTTTACTGTTTTTGAAAAAATCACCGGTTTCTTTTCGGTCAACCTAATATATATAATTGAATTCGAACGGAACGGCAGTTTTAGAAACCGCATATATTATGTAAGTACGATGTTTAATACCAGCAGCAAAATTACTTCGTTTATTTTTTTTTTTTTTTAGAGTGATGTTAGGCTTTTACACGGTTTATTGGTAATCGGTTCAAAAAAACCTTATGTGTTTCTTTGAACTAATAAAAATATATCATTAAAATTACATTTGATTAGCTTGGGTACACAAGAGCATTAGCTAAGTATATTTCTAGCTGACTTTTGAACCACTTGGCTCGCGTATAGAATAAAAAAACTTTACTTACTAACATGTAGAGCATCCTGGGACGTAATATGATAAAACGTTTATCCAAAATTTCTCGGAGAGTACAACGCAAAAAGTGAGCAAACCGGCATAGAAGCACATACACCAGCTATAACCATTGACCGATGAAAAGTATAAGTAAAATGCACAATGCAGCGTTATCAGTTTTTGTTAGATCTGCATTGGCCATGACTGTTCACAAATTCTAAGAACACTTTATTTTGTGACTTTAACTTAAGGTTTAGTTCAATCTTTATATATGCTATAATGTTATATAGAGCAATTTTTAAAGTTAAATGACGAATTACGTTAAAAGTCCATGTAATCAATTTCGTCGAGGTGTAAACTAGCACGTCATTCGTGGGAATAAGCAAAGCGAGACTGAAATAAGCACCTGCGAATTTACTGTTTTAATATATCAGGAATTACTTATATACAACTTTATTCTCGAGATTTTTTCAAATAAATATCAACATTTAGAGATATTAATATGTAAACATATTACTTAAATATGAAGATTTATACCCAATAACAAATATTTAACGGTGGACTGTATACCATACTTTGGCCGTAAATCTGCGACATGAAGTTCGTAAATTTATCCATTGTTAAAAGTTTAAGCACACCTATATCAGGCAATAAATGTAATCGTCTACATACGTAAAAATCTTAAAATTTTGTGAGTACATTTCAGATGCTTCCTTCCCGCAGTATTTAATGACTACAGTTTTTAATAATGTTTAACGTTATTTTCTAGGTCCTAATGTAAACTAACAAAAGTATATACTAAAAGGTATGTGTGTATTTTATTATGGAGTTCTGCCACTTAACTTTCACAACTTAGTACATTGCATGTAATGGAAGTCTATTTACATTTTAATCTTAATTTACATACAATATAATATTTAGTAGTAGAAGCAGTATATATAAGTATATATACACTACTTATATGCACTCGCATATAACAATGCAATAGTAATATGTTTGTTTGCGTGGTCTTTATATACAATTCCTAATAGAGAAATATATCATTGTTAGATTCGGTTGATTGCAGTTGTCCTATTCATTGTAATTTTAAATGCTTTAAATTTCAGCTTTGTAAAATACTAAATATAAATACCAATATAAAAAATATTATAGGGTAATGTAAATAAAAATTGGACTGCAGAAGTAATTTAGCTATCAGGGATAGAAGTGATAAAAATAATACGGGTAATGCTAGATGAGGACCGTGGGTACCGTTAAGTCCGCTAATACTGCTTAACCCAAAACTAGTGTTTGTGTTGTTCTCGACGTCCAAAATGCTTCGGTTGGCGTGTTGCATAGCTGCCGGCTTCTCACCTGTATGTTAAAAGACAAAAATTGGAATAAATATGCTAAGATGATTGATCTTATTTCATGGTTTCACCTCTTAAAACATGAACCGTTATGCTAGCCGGGCGGGCATTTGATGGAGCACACGTATAATTGCCAGCGTGATGGAAGTTTACATGTCTGATGGTAAGTACACTCATTGATGGGATGAGTAGATATGAGGATTGTGGCTGTTGAGCCTGGGTTGTCGAGGCCGGTGTAATAGATGAAGCGAGCGCACCTACATTATTTGTAGTACTGCTGTCGTTGGCACTACTTGACAATTTACTTGAACCTACATTTGGCGAAAGTCGAATAGTTTGGCCGTTGTCCGGAATAACATGTGTATTCGAAGCTACAGACGTCACAATAAAGCCACCTTGGGCATCATAATTAACCATTTTGTTGTCATGATACCTGCATATAAATTCAGGCTTTATTACAAAAATGTTAATATTATATAGAGTTATACGTATTAAGCTAATATATTTTACTCAAACAAGCATTACAAATTACCTGTCTGCAAATAGAAACAAATATTTTCTTAACAGCGTTTTTCTTTTTATCTTTTGTATGAAACCATTCCATAGAAATTTTATAGGGGCACAGTAATTTACAGATTGCGCATCATAAAGTTGGCAGTAATATTTATTGTAATTTGTTTGACTTCTGCAGCGTTGCTGAAGACAGTAACTAGATTGGCGCCTACTTCATTCAATGAAATCATCGGCCACAGCAGCTCCAGATTTTAGCCGCCGTTCTCCTTCTTGCATTGAATTTAAGATGTTTAGTCTAGGCCGCAATATTATCATAAAAGCTTGCACGCAATTAAATTTAGATCAGCGGAATATGCTACTAGCATGGTTACCGCGAAGCATGACCCTTTGACTATCTAGACCCATGCAAGAACAATCCATCCCAAATTCTAAAATTTTTTTAAATATCTACATTTAGTGTCACAGATATAGTAAACAACAATAATTGCCATACTTGTGACTTTCTCAGGTTTATCAATAGTATCAACAAATATAGCTTTTGAAGTTTTAGGTATTTTTAATTATTAAAAATTTTAAACTTATATTTGATATTATATTAGCTTACCAAAATACAAATGATGGATTTTCCGTGGCACGCTTAAGTTTGCACTCTAATCTTAGGGTAGATGTTTCATCAATATGAAGCTCAGGTCCACTGGATATTACAGCTACAGCTTCTACGTTGATACAAAAAAAAAAAAAAGATATTAATCAATAGCTACAAATATTAAATATATATTATTATTACACACCAACAATCTTAAGTTCTATTAAAATTGACTGAGTTGGATAAATTGACAATTGACATTCATAAAGTCCACGATCTTCCTCACGCACGGCTTTAATTCTAAGTGACCAATGTCCCATATGCCTTGTATGCTCAACTAAAAAACGCTTATCACTGCTATGAGTTGACAAGCCAACTGTTAAAAGTTGAAAATCTTTTCTTCGTATCCAAGAAACCTGGAAACATATAAATATAAATCAGATTAGTATTTGGTACTTTAAATGCAAACGGTGAATACATTATTGTCGCTTTTTAGGTTTATTAAGCCTAAATTTAAGCTTTTGCCAAGCTAAATTAGTCATCTAGGTGTTGTTTAATTCTAAAGTGCTTTTGAATCAATTCAAAAATATCAAGTACATATTTTCAAATCGGTAATTGTATATATGTTTTTTTGTCTATGAGAGTTGGTTTTTGGAAGACAGCATCTTGCAAAGGCTCAGCTTAAAATCATGTTTAGTACTAACATAAGCAAGCTCTAGTTGCTTCTTTGCGGCGCATGAAAAAATTCTTGTATACGTTATTTACGATTTTCACTTAATTTATTTTCATATTATAATTATTATAGGATGACTCGTTTCTAATATTTCCCAAGCTTCCAAACCTAATCTCTTTATATATTACGTTTATAATATTATAACAATGCAGTACTCGCATTGCCTTCTCCTTACCGTCGCAGGAGAGTTCACTCTGACGACGCAAGGTAAAATTGCCAGACCTCCTTTCTGAGCGATGACACGGGTATTGTTTTTAGTATTAAATTGACTCTGCATAGCATTACCAAAATGATTTTGGGAGGAGGCCATCTTGCCAACATCTATAAAAATAAAATATATTTTTAATATTATAAAGCTACAGAAAGGTTAAGAATATGTAATTAGATATATAGTCCAAATGACACCCCCAACAAATAATTTTACTGATATTCCTAAAATAAATACTAAATAAACATTTAAATTAAAATTAAAACAAAAATATCTTATTATTTACATTTGTAAAAAATTTTAATTAAGTTCTGGTTTAAAGATTGTAATTCCCTACATATTTTAAACCCAGGTCGTTCAATTGACATTGCAATCGAAACATCACAAGCTTAAAAATGTACTGAACACTTGTTTTAAACATCACCAAATGAGATTCCACGCAAACAAGCTTTTTTAACTGCTTGAACTACAAAAACAAGTAGCTCAAAATATAAAGTTCAGGAAAACATAGCAATGAAACTAGGCGTTCAAATACTTAACTAACCAATAATAGAACGTTCAGAAATCAGTTTCAGTTTCGACTATGTAAGTCGTTGAGACGCGCAAAATAATAATAGGGCTTAAATTTTTCAGTTACCAAAACGGGGGAAATAAAGAGATGCTTATCTAAACAGACATTCATCCTGGAAGAGCACTTATGGTAAATCAGATTCAGCTCAAACCAAAAACTGTAAACTGTTAGGACCACGTATCAGCAATAAAACGCTTTTCTTCAGCCAGTAATGAATTACGCAATACATCTGTGGAGAACAAGTAATTTAAACATTAAAATTCTGCAAAAATTACTGTCCGATGCTCAGTGGTAAATACATAAGTAATAATGTCTGGCATCTCTTTGCTTTAAATATTGTTAATAGCGAGTTCATTATGAAGTCTGAACCGCGAAAATTAGATTTTGCTCCCTTTTTCTTTTGAATCTTATTTCACCAGCAATTGTTAAAGTAATTTTAGTGGCAATAGTATTATAAAAAGATCTTATGCAACAGTTGTGGTAAGATGTACTGCCAAACATATTTCATGACTTCATAAAATCATCACTTTAGTTCACAACCAAACAAAAAAAAAAACACGGTTATTTAAACACATACATTCACGCAGATACGGATTAATACATTGTTCAATATTTATTTCACTAATATCTTTTTCAAATGTGTTTTGGAAGGAAAATGCACTGCTTGAACTCTTACTCATTAGACTAGACTTCCAGTGGAAGCAAAGACCGCACAGTTCCCTGTAGTTAAAGACAAGATATTCGTCGGTTTAATTGTGACTGTCTAATTTGCATAAAATAGGCGGGCCCATAATTAAGGAATGAGCATCCGCCTATTGGAATAAATAATAATTTATAATAATAATAATAATTTTAACAAATTCTATGATCATCTAGATACAAATGAACGAACAAATATAATTTTTAGACAAACCAAAAAAAAATTATAAATATAATTGTACTAAATAATCTTTTTTACAATATAAAATTTTTGCTGGACAGCTCAAGTGTAACTATAATAAACATTACAAATTTATTATGATCCACTTAAGTACCTTAAGTCCGTTGTATATTTTTAATACATACCCGACTGTGTAGAACTGAGCAGGAGCAAAAACAAAAGTATATGCAGGTGCCATTTTATTGATTCCATTATTTGAAAATTTAGTTTCTTCACTAATAGTTCAATTATGATTACACATTTATATATATGTAATTCATAATAACTATTTTTGGCTGTGACTGCAACACGAGAAGTTTATAAGAATATAAATATTTATTATCTATAAGTGATTCAATTATTTTGTTGATGTACGTGGTTTACTTTCTTACCTAATACAAGTTTACATATGTACATACAGTTTGTCAACTAATTGTTTTGACTCTAGAAAAAAACTTTTATTTTGAACTTCAATCACCATAAACTTATATATATTTACACTTTTTTTCAGTTTTATTTTTTACAGTTTGTGGGATAAATTATTAGGTATGAGTATCAAAAAAATAAAATTCCAAAAAAATATTCAGAAACAACAACAAAAATAACAAAAGATTGCGGCAACTCCCTTTATTCACTGTCAAGTTATTGCTTTGTCTTGCCACTTGTTTGGGTTTTTCCGTATCATTAGGCTTTGCAAAGCTAATGCATATGTAGTACATATTATGTACCTATTGCGGTAAATATAGGAGTTATGCTGTGCTTTTCTATTTATAGAATTAAACATTAGAGAATTTCTTCACAATTAGTTTAAGTTTAGTAGAGAAATGTGTATATTTTCAAAACTTATAATGCCAGGAAAAAAGACAGAAGATAATATCCATAAGGGAGTTGTGTATGATGTTTTGTAAAACAAAACAAACAGTGCAGAATATTTTAAGCCGCATAAAAAGTAAGGCCAGGCTATATTTGACAACATCAAACGGCCGGCCTCCCATCATTACAGAGCGAATAGAGCACTTCATCATTTGAAAATTGAATTTCTTCAAGGGCACTAGCTACCTGGCTAAAGGAAGTGTTTAATGTAACGGTGTTACATGAATGTATACGGAACATACTAAATAAGAAGCACTTTACATCTAGAGTTGCGAGGCAAGAACCGTTGTTTTCCAAACAAAATGTAGAAAAGAGGTTATTATTTCGAATACACGCATTCACTTCAGCGACACATATTGGGAAAATGTGATATTTTGTGACTTAAGGAAAATAATGCAGTTGAACTCAAAAAAAAAGTTAAGAAAGCCCTTAACAGCACCGGAACACAAAAATATAATTCCTACGATCAAATTTGGCAAACTTTCTGTCAAGATTATGGGGGGTGCATATTTGCCAAAGGAGTGGGGGAAACGAGTTTTATAGGAAATACCATAGACGCACAACAATAGGGAAACATTTTAAGAACGCTAACTAATGCGTTTGTTGCGAAAATTGAATTTCCGAGTAACTTTAAGTTGTACCATCACGTACCACCATGTAACGATCCGAAGCACAAAGCCCACATGGTTTGAATGAGGCC